>JAPDSC010096335.1:64586-81505 GCA_026290005.1 Latrodectus geometricus
TTTGGGTATTTGGATGCTAAAGATGCACCTCGCATGAATACAACATCATCGAGAATGTCTATAAAGTATCAAAAATTATCAAACTTGACAGCATGTCAGCAGTCGTAGCTTCGCACAAGACCTAAAAATCTACATGAAAACTGTTTTAAACCTTTTTACAAAGTGAATCTGAAAGAAGTTACAAAAAGTTCTCGTAAAAATAATGGATTTCTTTTTCCCCAAACTAATACATATATGTTTTGATACTTAACACTTGTGTTTTTAAGTAGTTCAAATTGTGACTTATTATTAAAATAAAGAGGCCACCAGGATATGAATGGTTAGACGTTCGATTTTGTTATCGGAAGACGAGTTCAAATCCCTACCCAACCGAAGATCTATGGTCTTCGTTAATGGTGGCCTATGTTACGTTAAATATGTAAAGACTCTGTTGTCTTCGCTGTGAAAGGATACCTCTCAGAGTATCATTTCACATTATAATTCATTATCGTTTCATAAGCCTGGGGTCTTTTGCTCGGTCAATGCTTCTAAATTACGAGGATCCACCCATTTTGAGACCATGATGATACTGCTTTACATTGGGTGTCCTACAATGTAGGGTATCTTCACCATCACTTTCCCTGCCTGTTGTGCCGAAAAAGATGAAAGGTAATTAAAAACAAAAACTTATTAAAATTAATGTAGTTTCTACACTAAATTATTTATATTCGTTGCTGTTTCCATAAAGATGAATAAACAGTTTTATTTAATTTAAGTATTCTTTATTTAAAAAAAGGTTATTGAATAAATTGGTCCAATATAAAGCTTAATTTTAATTTAAATTAATTAATTTATTCTTATGTAATAATAAAATAAAAAAATCTCTGTTTCTCATGCTTAAAGAGAAGATAAAATAGAAGAAAAACAATACAAAGATTTTTTTTGGTTGCTTTCTTCTGCATACAAATTATTATTACTAGAGGATGGTGATAGGGTGAACTGTTTAAAACTAGATAGGCAAGCTATTTCTTAAATAAAACCAAACATATATTTTAAAAAACGTATTTCCAGAAGAATAAATTGATTGATAAAATCAAATGGTTGAAATCCCTACCATTAAGACTTTAGAAAAAGCTGAATGATGATATTAAAATCAAAACTGGAAAACTATGGCATTTTTCCGATTTACCTGAAATTTGTAAAGAAATCGTTGTAAATTAACTTTATGCAAAGCTGCTGGATTTAAATTTTAAGATGCTAATTCCTCTATAAGTTTTTGGCATCGATTATTCCTTAGCAGTTTGATTATATATTGTAAAACTCAACCAATTTCAAGCCATGAATGTCAAAAATTCATGAATACTAGATAGTGATTTAGAATTTTAATAATTATAATTTAATAGATAGGATATCCAGCGCTTTTTTTAAATGCTTAGAAGTGACAGTATAGTAATGATGATTCTCTAATAATTCAAAATAATGCTACTGTGAAACTCAACTAATTAAATTCATGACTACTAAGTGAGGAATTTAAATTTTAATAATAAAAATAATTAATAGGATATTCAGCACTATTTTTAAATGCTTAGGAGTAACACTGTAGTATTGACGATCCTCTTTTAATTCAAGATAAAGATAATATTTTTCTTTTCTAATATTTTTCTATACTAACTGCTTGTATGCGAATAAATAGATAATTTAATATTTCAAATTCATCACACAGTGGTTGAGATGTCAATAGACTTATAAGAAGGATTTTCTTAATAAAAGTAATTGTGATATCTTTGTTATGGGTAAAAGAAATAACAATATCTGAAATTATGCCAATAGCCAAGAATATTTAGTGATGCGCCATCTTTATATATTGCAAAAACAGACTCTACGTTTTTTGTCTAATATATGATATTAAAAAGTTTTCAAATGATATTCTGAAGTTATTAATCATACAATTCAGATCTGTGACCCAATAACTATTTTTTCCTTCTGAAATTAAAGTTTGACAAATCTCATATCTGTTGTAAGCCATTTGAACACCAACTTTTGATTTTTGAAGCTTTTGACAACACTTTTCAAAGGAGGTGGTCTACATTCATGTGTCTGGAGGGATAATATAAAAAAAAATTAAGTAATTATTTCATGCAAATTTATGAGCATATTCATGCAGAGAGCTGAAATATTTTATCGATCTTTTCTTTATAAAAAGCTGAAATTAAACCGAATATTTGCTTCAAAGAGTGTAATCCTCAATACGATCATGTTCAGACAGAAAAGGAGAAATTTGTCCGCTTAGGCAATGTATAACGGATTATCCAACAATAAAGAATTCTCCATTTCTGAAAATTTAAAATATTATCCATAGAAATTTGACAGAAAATTCTGAGACAATTCCAATCGTTTAACTAGAAAAAAGTCTCTGCGGTTCTAAAAAAATGTAATTATAAGTAGTTACATGATAAAATATGGCAACTCTTATCAAATATTGGATTTTTGTCTTATTCGCTTACACAAATCTATTATGGATAATATGTTTAAATGTATCTTCAAATTCAATTTTAGAAGTATGCATTATTTTATATCATAGAAATTGGTAAATGCAATTAATCAAACATGTAAATGATTTACATGATATCTTAAGGATATTATACAAGTAGTTTTATGAAACAACTAAAAGAATGTTGATAAAATGGTAATGAAATAAAATAATAACTATTTTTATTTTTTCATGGGATGTCTTTTACAGAATGTTCAATATACAACATTGCATGAAAAGAAAAAAGGCTAAATTCAATTAAAGCAACCATACTAATGAATTTCAGTAGCATTAAAAATACGATTTAACTTGACAGCTACTGAATTATTTTCATTTAAATACTTTGTAAAAAAGACGAAAATATATGATGATTCAAAATTTGTATAACCATATAATTATTTTCATCTTTAAAAATAATTAAATTTTATCAGTTGATTGAAAATGTACATATAAAACTCGTACTAGCAAACTTATCGTTAGAAACTGATTTTGCACAATTCAATAGACACCATTATATCACATGCAAAAAACACTGCATTTATACAACAAAGGAAAATCATATTGTTATGCAATTTTAAGTTGAACTGATTGCTTTTGAGGAGCATCTGTAGATTTAAAAAGCAAATCTGATTACGAAAGCTTTTCAATGAGCCCATATTTTTAATTCTAAATTATTCAGTTAATTTATTGCTTCCTTTTATCCAAAACTAACCATTTTTACTACGAAAATTGTTCGATGAATAACGTTTTTATCTGTCAATTAAGTATAGTTTTTCCAGAAAAAATAACATTGGAATCAAGATCAATTAATTCTGGACACACAATGCATGCTTTTTTTTGTTGCAGCATATAAAATTGAATATTAAACAAGAAAAAGTGTCATCCAATTTTCTAATTTTTCAAATTCAATGCGATTAAATTCCTTTTAACTGAATCATAATTCTTTCATCAAAAAATACAATACAATTAAGCAAAAAAGAAATTAATACAAAGGGCTGATTAGAGGATTATTAGTACTTTAAAGAATTTTCCTTTAAATCTATAAAGAATTTTTCAAATCTTTATTTGATCATTGTTGGAAAAATTAAGCTAATTAAGTCAATTGTGATTTTCTTTTCTTACAAAATTTAATTACTTTTAATAACAGGATGTTACAAAAATCTTATTTTTCAAATCTCGTATTCTTATAAGCTTTGATCAAATTTCTATAAGAAACATTTTTGATCATTTAAAAAGGTGAATTTTCATAACGAAGAAGTTTTTTCATCTTTGTGAGAATAATAATTTAACGCATTAATAATTATCTAATTAATGTGAATAATGCTAGTGTATTTAAGATAGTTTTTAGAAAGGGTTATTGTGGTTCCTTATAAAAGAAATTAATTTTGTTTCCTTAATGATGATGCATATAGAGTTTTCTTATCTTTTTCAGTAAGCCATTTTTAATGGTTTCTTGCAACTTATCGATAATATAAATTTTTATCCATTTTTTAAAATTTATTTATCGTGTTTTATTAACTCATTCCAACCACAAGAGAAAGTATCATAGAATTTTTTGTTTTCACTTAAATTTCAGTCGTATTGAGCTAAACAGTACAATTAACAAAATTGTTAAAATAGTACTTTTATTTGAAATATTCATAATAATTAAACACAGATGTACAATGTCGAAAATTTATTTTTCAAAAGTGTTGCCTAGTTGAAATTAAGATAATAGTTGTATAGGATTTTGAACTGTTATCTAAGTTTACAAATTTTAGTTAATTTAATTTTTTATTTTGCCATCGCATTGAGAATAGCCTAAAAATTGAAACTTGTTTTTAAAAATATTTTAGTATTAACCAAGTTTGTTTTTTTGAAGGATCTTTCATTGATTATAGTTCGTATTCAAATTGTGTATAAAATGAAATCCGGAAAACTCTCAAACAATAACCTCCACAGAAACAAAATTCATCGTCTATTGCCATCGTCAATTGTGGATGGAAACAAATTCAAAATCTTCAACTGAAAAGTGTCCAGTTATATTTTTAGTAACCACATGGTCATTTATTTAAAGGCACTAAACATATATCAACACAAGTAAAACCCATCGTTCAAGGCAGTGACTAATGTTATATTAAAATTGAAATAAATAAACACGGTATTTTGTTATGATGCTTTGCTTCTGTTGTTTCTATTCACAAATTTTTGACAGGCGTCATAAATATTTTTGTTCATGTGGGATTTTGGCTTATCTAAAAAAAAAAACATTTTTTATGGTATATATGTATACACAATGTAAATCATAAATATTCTAATACTGTACTTTATTTGTTTTGAAAGTATTCAGCAACAGATAAATTTACGAGGATATGTATTCAAAGACAAATAGGTCTAGTAAATTAAAAAGGAATTATATGTTTAATATTCTATATACCCTGTTAGCATATCTGTATAAAGTTTTAATTTGCAGATGCAATACTTTCCTTTACTTTATGATACGGTTTTTTGCATTAATAAAACATTATTTTCTGTGATGCGCATACTAATTTATGTTGGTTAAATTGTACTTATTTAAAAACGCTTTAAATAACATAAAACATACTTAAAATAATTGTGAATGTACTAAGCCCGATGGTCTGGTTGGTTAGGGCGTCGTTCTCGTTACCAAAAGGTGGTGAGTTGGAATCCCGTTTTAGCCGAATATCCGTCGTATTCACTAATGGCGACTGGGGCACGTAAAATATGTCAGGTTGCAATGTCCACCATGTTCCCATTACAAATTAATACCTCTGGGGTGGTTGGAGCCAGTCTATGGGTCTTCTCTTGTTTCAATCTCTAAAATTGGACGTTTTAGATGGTGCTGCCATCTATGTGTCAAAAGTCGTACTTCCACCTTTTTATGAGGGTGCTCTATTAAAAAACGGAAGATGCTCTCTCTCTGACTTCTTTCGCTTATTCTTGAGGGGGGGGGGTGTTGGCATTGCCAAGTGTTATTAGAAACA
This sequence comes from Latrodectus geometricus, assembly GCA_026290005.1. Taxonomy (NCBI): domain Eukaryota; kingdom Metazoa; phylum Arthropoda; class Arachnida; order Araneae; family Theridiidae; genus Latrodectus; species Latrodectus geometricus. Next base: position 70,080 of record JAPDSC010096335.1, read on the forward strand.
ACTTATTAGGAATACCTATGAAATAAAGATAATAATTTTATGCATTATGACTTCTTTCGCCTAGTCTCTGATGGGCGGGCTTGGCAGTTTGCAATGTCAACAGAAATCTAAGCGTAGTCATTATTTTTTAAAATAATAAATTAATTAGAAATCTTTTATTTATAAAGTATTTGTGTTTGTATCAAAACAATTTACTAATTAATTTTGAATTATTTTAAGAAATGAGTTAATGATTTTAATCATTTTAAATGGCTAACTCAAATTTTTATAATTCATTAACCTAATCAAAGTATATTTTATTCTTTTAAAATAAAAATTTTGACGCATATTTAACTTTCGCATTTCTTCTATAATGTTTATTCTCAATGGATAATTTATTGAGCAAATATTTTGAATGTGTTATATTCAAAATATTTGCTCAGTAAATTATCCATTGAGAATAAACTAAACCATGCACACAGATATCTAACGCAGAATAATTCTTTAAGAAAAATTTATTTCTTCGACAATACTTAAAATAAAATTTTGTTGATTTTCCACTAGGAAGTGAATTTCAAAACAAAATAATTTTTTATTAATATTATAAATGAGTATAAGAACTACTCTCTATTAAATTCATTTTACTTCAATATTCTTTTACTTTAATAATAATTTAATTCAACATTCCTAATTTATTTTATAAATAACATGTCATCTTTTGTATAATATTTAAATTTATATAACATATTTTATATTTGTATGTTACATTATCATTGTATTTTTTTAAATTACATTTTAGAATTTTACAGATATATATATATATAAATTAATATTTTATATAATTGAAAAAAGTAAAAAAAGAGAATTGATTCGAACATTTAAATTTGTTACAAAAAGTACAATCTAAAAACTGCATTTGAAAAGAATTGAAAACAAAAATTATTTACTTTTTTCAGTTATATCGAATATTATTTGATACATTTATTGGAAAGTATGTACTAAGTTGATGTATTAAGAGTGTAATAAAAAAATGTAAGGAATTTTAAAATATTAATACATGTTCTTAAGAATTTTTTCTGTATTCAATTCTGTAACTATATTTTTTCATGAAATTTACTATATTTTTTTACGTTGATCACTAAGTGAAAATATTTTATCACTAAATGATTATCAAGTTACCCACTTAAAGATTTTCTATTATAGTTGAGTTACCCACAATAACTGGAATACCTCTATAGTTACTACAGATATTTCATGTATTTAAATTTATTAAGGTTAACTAATTAAGCAGTCAATGAGAGTTCTACTAATATTAAGAAAATAGCACTAGTTTTTTTAATCATTTTGTCACTCTTGCAAACTCTAAACCTAATTGTTTTAATAGTTAGTGTATTCATAAAAATACAAATTATTATTATTAATATATATATATATATATATATATATATATATATATATATATATATATATGCACCGCCCACCTTGTCTGGTGGTTAGAGTACCTAACTACGGATGAGGAGGACCTGGGTTCGAATCCCGGCTCTGGCATGGATATACTTTCTCTTTCTCTCTCTGTGTTTCTTGACCTTTCCTCAGATGATGGATGAATGTGGCCCACCCTATAAACGGGTATGTGATGGTTTAGCATTGGAAATGCTCTTCGTACCTCCGTGACTTGGTTCACAGGTGCCCAATAAAGTCGAGTATCTCGGTCTTACGTTAAATGATAAACTTACCTGGAAAGCCCATATTAATAAAATCAAGAATAAATTTATTTCTGCCAAAACTTCACTCTACTCTTCATTGTCTACAAATCGAAGTTCTCCATGACTAACAAGCTATTTATTTATATATCATACCTTCGCCCTATTATCACCTATGCAGCCCCAATCTAGGGTGGTGCTGCTGAAACGAACCTGAAACATCTTGAGGGTCAGCAAAGTAAATTTCTTAGACTGATCACTCAATTAGACTTCTACATCAGAAACGAACACATTAGAAACAATTTGGGTGTCCCTCCCCTATCAAGATACGTACAATTCCTTGTTTTTCGCTTCTACAACATACTTTATTAAATTGATAACTCTGAAATTCAAGCAATTGAAAACTACAGTCCCGATGAACTTTCCAATTTCCACAGACCAAGGGCAGTTCTGCGAGCTAAGCCCAAAAAGTAGAATTAAATAAATAAATAAAAAAAATTGTATTTATATATGCATATTTTTATACATATATATATGTAATAGAATAAAAAAAATCCTTTTGTCTTTATATAGTTTTATTAATACTATGTATATAAATTGTAATTTAAAAATATTTTCTTGCACTCTTGTTGTATGTGTATTCAAATTTTTCTTTTTTATGTTTATTCAATCTCATGAAAAGAACTCTCGTTTGGAGCACTTTAACCTAAGCAAAATATTTTCTTAAATTTTTTGTTTAAATAATCTTATGTTTTGAAATATTATGTTAATCTCAACTAAAGTTAGGTGTAGAAAAATTACTTAGGAATAGAAGGTACATGGCCTTTTAGGCTAGGAACCTAACAAACACTAGATCCATTCTTCACAGGTGCCTACCGGGTAACGATAAAATAAGTAGCAGTTTCCGGCCTTGTTGCGGCAAATGGGTTAATTACTCAAGTGTGCCCGCCATTAGAAACAAAAAAATATACATATATATCTATGCATCCAAGTAGTTATAAACTCAAATAAAATATCATTACTGTCGATAAAGGATTACTAACTTACAATAATTTATTCATTTTTGAAGGAAAAAATATTAAATTAATTTTATTAGCAATATAGCTCTTGTAGAAAAAAATGAATAAAACTGTAACCGTAAGAAAGAACCTAAGAAGATAAACTTATGTAATATGCAAATGACATACATAAAGCACAACATAATTTAATTTTATAAAAGAAACTAAATTCAAAACTATACCAAAATTAGTGATTCTTAAACTTTTTTAATCTAGAAATTAGTATATTTTTACGCTTTCATTATCAAACTGTTTATTTTTTCCCCAATATGATTTTCACTACTTGTTAATATTTCTTACAAATTCAAACATTCATTTCATTTAAATACGGATTTCAAATAAAGGTAAATAGGAGTAAAATATTTACTTTGATCTTTATTAAATGATAATTGCTTTCATCACAATTTCTATTAGCTTTTTTTAAGAATTTTTTTTTCAGGATTTGATAGTTACATCGTATTTGATGAGTAAATGGAATTAAATAAATAGAGAGGGAGAAAAAAAACAATATGTTATCTTTTTTCTAGTATCTTTCATCAATTATTACAATAAAAGCTTTCTAGAAAAATATTTTGGATATGTTTCTAGCAAAAAATGTAGACTATATTTTTGCATAAATTAAATTATGAAATATTCTGGAAATAAAAATATATTTATCATATGTACAGAATATAAAAATAGTTTCTCTTATTTCTTTTTATTTATGACAGAATGCTTATTTCATAACCGTATCATTGGAATATTTAAAAACAATTTTAACTCCAACTTGGAAAATATTTAAATATATACTAATTTAATAACATTTCTTTCTTAAATGAAAAAATACCCTTTTAAAATTTTTCTAATCACTTATAAATATCTAAATCTTACTATTGCGATAGTAAAATATTCTTGGTACAGAAATTAGTGTTATGAGGGAAATATTGTTCTTGTATTTGTAAAAGTGCTTAAGTTTTATTTTTTAGCTCAATTTTGTATAATATTGAAATGATTGATTTATACATGAGCAATTTGGTAAAGATTCAATTCAATTCATTAGACTAAATTTCAAAACACAAAAGGTAAATTTTTCTTTAGGCAAATTACATTTTAGAAATCTCTATTTTCGAAATTTTCAAGTACAACACATTAACTTTCATAATCGATGCTTAATGTATAATAAATATAATATTATTAAAGTAAACGCTTATTGCTCCACAAAATACTATATAAAGTTTATTAAATTTATGTAATTTAAATTCAGTTTTGTTCGTGTTTTAAGCATATTTCAATTATCCTTATTTGAGGAGCCACAAATGTTATTCATATTTCATTATATATAAAAAAATATACATATTATATTTCAGGCAAAACACTATTTTCATATGTCACTTTTGTTTTAATCTCATTTTATAACCATATAGATTTTATATAAAATAGGATAAGAATGACAGGTATTTGTTGTTAATAATCCCATTTTATTTTTTTAGGTCTAAGAAGGAGAAATGAAATAATGTTTTTCGATAACTGATATTTTTAGTAGATCTTTTATTAAAAAGTAACTAAAATTTAAATTAGTTTCACAACCATTTATGCATTTAATAATTGTTGATTTTAGCTTACATGACATTAAACATAAGTAACTTTCCTATATATTTTGCAGACATTATGCAAATTCTCAGAAAAGATGCTGAGCAGTGTATCAATTGTTTTGTAGTAAAATATGTAAACACGTAAAAAAAGTCATTGTTGGATATCAGTGTAGAAATCTAGAGAGAATTCAAAATTTTCAATATCATATTTCCCACAAAAATGCATTTCATGGTTTAAAATTAAAATAACATCATTTATATTTGGGAAGTATTTAAATAGTGTTAAAAATATTTTAAACGAAGTATCCTGCATCATTACTCAATTGAAGAGTTTGAGGATACCTCAAGTATGATATTGCTCAAGAAAATGGAGCAACTACTCAAAGGGAATATTTAGAACAATTTCTGGTTAAGAATCTGCTGAACTATCCTATATTCAAGTGTCTTCATTTGAAATCCTGCTCAAGTGCATCCTTTTATACTGCCAAGTATGACACTAAAAATATCATAGAATTCTATCAGTAAAAAATGTAATAAAACATGCAGTATAGAATAAATCTTTGACAAGCTAAAGAGTGATTGAACTGTATTGGATGTTAACCAAACAATGGCTTAGAGGAATTTACATGAAGACAAAATGCATTCGTATCATTTGCAGGGAGTACAAGTATTGATTCCAGACATTCATCCTTTTTTAATTAAATTTGCTGGTTGGTACCAACAGTAAACGTTTGTTAGTCACACTTTTCTTGTGAATGTTTTATTCCTTAATTATGATGTCTTCCTCTTAGCTTGGTTAAAAACACATACTTTTTAACTTTGACTACATGATAACCCATATTGAACAAATATTCCTAGACACCATGAAAAGTTTTTATTGATGTTTGAAGGAAAATGCTTACAATATTTGGCAGATCTCATACATTCAATCTATTTGCTTAACTAATCATGCAACAGCATGTTCCATTCGGAAGACTTAACCAGAGCTATTTTTCCAAGTTTCTATTCATACACACAAATGTGTTTACAACATAAAGGAGCACTAGCTTCAAGGTGAAGTGTTTGGATTCTATCAACAGATTTGTTTTTACAGGATAGTTTAAACTTGTTTCTTGGCAACGGTGTTTTTTAGATATAACGTGTTTGGATTTATTATGCTAGAATGGGACTAATATCATGGTATATAACATACACATATGTCCTGAAGAAGATTTCTTAGCTTAATATATGTTGCTACTGGAATAAGGAATGACATATAACTAGTTTGCCAATTAATAAATTTCATATGTCGGAACTGGCAGTCTTGTATCGCAGTTAGAAATGGCTCTTGTTGTAAACTGATTTATAAATAAACTGTTGTAAACCAATAATAATTTGTTTCAATGTTGGAAGCTGTAAACTGATTAATAAATAAGTCGTTGCTTTCTTTTATATATATATATATATATATATATATATATATATATATAATAGTGTTTAAACAGAATTGCCGTTTGGTTGAAAAGTCGAAGATACATGATATAGGTAACTAAAGAAATGTTATCAAGTATGTAATCTATTTGATTACTAATGTCTATCCCTATATTCTTGCTTTGAAGTTAAATAAATAAAACTTAATTACTTAAAAAAATTATTCCTTCTATTCGTTTTACATTTCTTCATTTATAATTCTGCTTATTACATATAATTAAATTTCTAGTAAATTTCAATTGGAGTTTTCTTGGTTTTCTAATATAAAATTGGGACATTTTATTTTTTATACAGAACATTGAATTTGTGACCTTTTGTGCTATCCAAAACAACTTCCATTTCTCAAATTGCTCGTCCAGAAATATAATTAATCATTATCTTTCATTAATTATCTACGCTTTGTTGAGGCAGTAACAAACATTCTTTTTACTTAATGGAGAGAAAAGTGAAAAAAATAAACGTTTGAAGAAACCATAAATTATCCAAATAAGTGCGCTTTTCAAAATTATTTCTTTATCTATTTAAAATTAATGATGAAGGAATTGATTAAAAGTGCCTTTTGTAAGAATAAAATTATTATTGGTATTTAATGATTGAAAACGCCACCATTTCGCGAAGTCCATCGATTTAGTTTCAAACTAATAAATTGATTCCTTATTGCATTTCTTTATATTGTTTCAGCTTTAGACATTTCTTTATTTAAATGATTTTTAGAGGTTTAAAAATGATAAAAAGTACAGGTATTACTGTTAAAAAACAGGAATAAATGTTTGCGCTCTTATTGAAGAATCAATTGTGTACGAAAGTACATCAGCAAGATACAAATTTATTCTTCTGAATAAGATAAACTGTTGTTTTAATTTTAACATATTTCACAAATTAACTAAAATGCATTTTTAAGTTACATTTTTTTAATATAATTCCATATTTTGTCCAATGAAATAAAAAAACAATATGACTAACATAATTTTGATACAAATGAAAATATAATAAGCTTAAACATTTGCATTATTATTAAATTTCTTTGTTTTTAAGAGATGAAGTCTTTAATTAGAACCGTACTCGGTTGATGCAAATTGAAATTTAGCTTTGAGGTCAAATGTTCATTATTAGATTATGCAATAATGAACATGTATATAAATTAAATTTGAATGCAGAAATTCAATTTGTTGCTTTTTATAGACAAAATTGCAGATTTTAATTCACATCTGATTAAAAGGAATTCTATTTCATTTAAACATGACTTTTCAATATGTATTCTTCCAGAACTTTTGATGGAACAGATACAACATGCTGCTTTGATTCCTATGAATCATTAAAATTTCTTTTAAACATTGTAAATTATTTTCTAAAATATTCTTATTACGCTTTCCTTTCTTCATACTGAAAATGTACACATTGATGGTTATTATGTTTACAATTTTAAAGTAAATTTTAAGAATTATGTGTATTTTAAACAATGAATAATATTCATTAAATAATGTTGCACACAAATGGGTATTGTGTTTTATTTTATAAGCTAAAAATGAAAAATATTTTATCTGTCAGAAATGTGCATTTTTTTATTATATAATGGATTTAATGTAATTATTTAAATAATTAGAAAAGTATAAATAAACACAGTACAATTTCATATCAAGATTAATATTTCTGAAAGAAATAAAGAGAAACAGATTAGGCTGCAATATAATTTCTATGCAATTCAGTTAACAAATGATATTAAAAAATTTAATTTCTTTATATACAAACGTGTACTGTAAAGAATGTAATAAGAATCTTATTGTAGAGGATTTAGTCGGTTGCGTTCTCTGATATTTATTTTGAGATCGAGTCATTGGAGAAGAAATAATATGATGAAGAATGTTCTGATTTAAGTGCATTATGAATTTCTGAGGTCAACCTATATAAATTTTTAAAAAGAAAATATATTAGCTGAAATATCTCTCTGAATAACTAAATAAATATTCATTCACTAACTAAGCTTGAAAAGCTGTAATTACTATTTATATCAAAGGGAAATAAAAAAACATCAAGTATAAAGCCATTTTTTAAATAAAGATCATTATCGTTCAAGCATAGCATATTCTCTATTATCAAATATTTTAACTCTTAGTATAAAAGTCTCATATAAAAATAATTACAGTGCTTAATGTGATAACTGACTAACAAGGACTTAAAAGCTACTTTCATAAATACATTATAGTGATTATTTTTAAAACTAATAACTTTACAAACTAAAAATAATTAAAGTAATAAAACTCGATAATCAAGTGTGTTTATGAAAAATTAATTTACTTTTTCTCTCTAAAAAAAAGAGCAGATGAATTTTATTTCAAAATAAGTTTATATTGCTTTAAGTTTTTTCATATTAAATAGCTTACATATTTTTGAAAAAAAAAAGAAACAGCGAAAAAAGTTTTCAGTGCTGAAATTTTATTTTTATTAAAATAAAAAAAAACTATTAACTTTGTAATTAAGTTTTAATGTTAAAAGTATAAACTTTATTTATTGCTATAAAATATTGCTTAAAAATAAAAATTTGAACATCAAAAATTTTTTAAATTTAGTTGCATTAATCTAATGTTTGAGAAAAATGATTTTACAATTTTTCACGTTTGATGACAAATTAATTAACAATTGAAAGTATTAAAATTATGATTCGTAACTTTTAGAATGAAAATTTTATACATATGCTATTTTTGTCTCTACATTCTATTTGTCTTTTTCTATTGTAATTTTTTTATTTAAAATTAATGTTATATCAGTAGTAGAAAAAAATTAAGAGACATTGGAAAACCTTTCTGCAGACAAGTGGTTTCTAGGAATGAAAAATAAATCAATATGGAACTTATAGATAAACTAACATTTTTTGATTATGTTTTGCAACATTATGTTTATTGTTTTTTCAAATGAACAACAACCATGAATCTGTTTTAATTATTTAAACGTCATTTTTTCTTAGATGCACATTTTAAGTCATCGCATATTTACCAAGTTCAGAAAATATAGTTATTTAAGTTAAGACAAAGCACTTAATTTTTAAATATATTTGCACGATATTATATCAAACAAAGGATAAAATTTGCTAGCCGAAAAAAGAAAAACGTGAAAGATTAATTACTTAAATGCCTTCTTTAAAATTATCTCTGAAAATCCTTAAAATCATGAAGTTCTGATATTTTCCTCAGGTGCCCACTTGGATAAATGAGAGATTTGATATCAATCTAAGTAACACACATTTCAAGATGAATATTTTTCTTCTCATATGTTGAAATAGATTAATGTACTTTCAGAGTCTTCAAATTGTACCGTTTTCTAAGGGAAAACCAACAGGATAAATATTATAAAAGAAAGCTATTTGTAAACTAAATTATTTTCTAATGTTTCAGAATTCATTAACATATATTACTTTGAATTAAGTAGTTTTCTACAATATTAGATAAATCATGTATTATATTATAAAATATGCAAAAAACTATTGAAATATTTACAATGAAATTGGTTAAAATGCTTCAGGAAAAATGTTCATCCTCAATGACTGTAGGACACCTCGAAGCGTGATCACAGCCGACGAAGGAAGTATCTAGGAGGAACGGCTGAAGCACGTCAGGAGAGTAATTTCCTGGTCACCCAAGGCGTTTAAGCCGTTACATAGGCCGAGCAAAAATAGAATTCTATTCTTGGACTTAATCTAGGAGCTAGAGTCATTTTAACCAACATAAGCTGCTCACTTCCTCCACATGCTAAGATTACGGGTAATAAGGTCACTGATAGATTGGTCGAGGAGGGTAGTGATAATTAAACACCCAATGGCTCTTTACTTACAAAGAACTATACTGAAATGAAAAACCTAGACTCAATTTACTATTGCGTTTCCTACTTATGTATCATTGGCACACAGAAACATCCTTTGGCACTGCTGAAAAGCAAATGTGACCGTGACTCTCAGGCTGTTCTAGATAGACTGACAAGTGACCACCTTAAGTGTCTTTCATTTAAGAATGACAGGAAAATCCATCCCATTTGAAAAAATGCTGTGATCATCCAAATTCACTTGATTACATTCTGGTTGTATTAGACTTTCTAAGGGAGACTTAACATCTGATTCCCAAATTATTATATACTTTTTGGTTGTAAAAAACCACGTGGAGCTGATCTGAAATATATCAGATCTTTCGAGGATAAATAACAACTATAAGAATAATTTTACTTTCAAAATTTTGCTATCCATTATAAGTTACCAAGAAAATAGTGTATTTAAAGGAGAGTTACCTTTATAAAAAAGTATATGCACATACTAAAATCTTTATTAATATCTGAATCTTATTATTAATATCTTTAATTATAACTAGAATTTTTATCTGCTATTTTCATATTTATTTCCTTGTCATAGGAAACTTTTGAAAACGTTAAGTTAGCTTACAAATGCCTTACTAATTTTCTGAGTGGGGTTTATGAAATCTCATCATTAAATATCATTACATTTCATTTAAAATGTTTTTATAAATACTTCCAAAATATTATTTATGCTCGAATGCTTTATGAGTGGTATTAATCATAATGCAAATTAATTTCTTGAAAAGTGATTTTGTTCGACTCAAAAATTTAAGTGCAGCTAAAACGTGCCGTTATGCATTCTGAAATTATTAATGTGCACATATTATAATTAAAAAAATTTATATTAAATACGTGTTAAAAAAGATTTAACCGTATCTAAATATATATACTTGGTGATCTTTATTCTTCTATCTTTTCTTGAATTTTCATAAATGCAAAGACATATTAGGCATACGGAAATAAAGTATTTGATTAGTGAAACAACGGCTTTGAAAGAAGAGAAATTACTCTATGATGTTGACATTGAGAATAACATTTCTTCCCTTCAATGTTAAAAAAAATCATGTTTACATATAGTGATCGGTGATCGTGGTCAAAAATCAAGTCTACACTTGACAAAAACGCTTTCCAATAATATTAAGGATTACCTATGGCCTTGGATGAAAAGGCGTTATGGTTCAGGATGTCTAGACCATGAATCAAAAGCAGTCTGCATAAGTTGTTTGAGACTATGCAATAAAGGTTGATCTTTTTACGTTGCTGTTTTATGTTGTTTTCCTTCCATTTTATTGCTAATTATTAATTAGTCTTAACTTTTAAAGTGATATGTCATATTAAAATATTGCATTTCTTAGTTTGGTTTACATACTTTTGAAAATTTATTCGAACACATTTATTTAATGATTGATGTGTTACGATTAGAAATTTTAACTATTTTTAAATATATAAATTCAACAGATATTTTGTTTTAAAATTTATTAAAGAAAAAAAATTAAATTTACCTCAAATTTCTTTTCATAAACTTTTTTCTCATGATAGTTTAGTTTCCTTAAGTCAAATTTATTTGAGAAATAACCACTTTCGGATTTGTTTGGTTCGAGAAGCTTTTCCTAAACAAACTCTTTTTTTTTACAGTTGAATATGAATTCTTTTTAAGTTAAATATCAAGGAATAAAGAAAACTAAAATAGTATAAAATTTTCTACATTTAGCTATGGAAATATAAGAATTATAAATAACTAAAATAAATATTAAATATAAAACTTCAATTTAAAATATCTGTTAAGAGGAAAAACAAAAATAAAATTT
>JAPDSC010096335.1:86505-113448 GCA_026290005.1 Latrodectus geometricus
AACACAGAAATATTATTACTTTTCTTTTTCCCCAAAGAGTTTTTAATATTAAATATACTGAAAAAGACTTCAAAAAATCTATCAAAATTTACTTTTTTATGCACCAAATAAAGACTAACACGATAGTAACGTATCGATTCTTATATTTCATTTTCAGATTTCTTTTCTTTAAACCAAAACGTTTACATTAAGAACAGAAAAGCAAAAACGTTATAAGTAAAACCTAGATGGTGTTTGTTCGTTTTCTTATAAAGAAAATATAAAATATATTTTCAGTAAAAAAGTGCTTGTTCATTTCGGTCGAGAGATTTTAGTATGGAAAAGCTTTTCCGAATTCACAGCTTTGATTTCATTCTTCTATCCCTCACTTAAGCTAGGGATAAAAATATGTGAGACGCAATCGAGAGAAGAGATAAAACATTTGTCTGCTTGAGAGAAGATATAAAACCTATGGGGCAGATAGTATGGTTTTAACAGAATAAAACATCTGTAACATCGTGTTTTTTATTTTTTCAATGTGTATTTAAAGCGCATTATATAGAATTTTCATTCATATATGATATGTTCATCGAAAAAATATTTAAAATTTGATACGTGCGATTTTTCAATAAGAATATATTATACGACAACGTTATTGTTTAGGTGCTTTTAGGATCCATTATAGCAAATGTAAAAGACAGTGATTATCCTAATTATTTATGCAAAATTTCTAATATAAATCACACGAAAATGTCACGTTGCATTTTTCCTCTTTTAAGGAGAAATTGTTTCAATTCCATAATATATCCCTGCCACATTTTTGCATTCTCAAAATAAGCATCTATATACTATGGATTGAAAGCAAATCTTTGATATATATGTAGGTGACAAATAATAATTTAATTTATAATTTTATAATAAACGAACAAACTGCACTAGCATTTAATATCACACTAAAACTTACAACATTCAACAAATAAATATGTTCACTATATGAATATATTCGTCATCATGATTGAAGAAACATCAATAAAACTTGTTTAGAGAAACATTTCGCAATATGCATGCATCAAATTTTAAATAATTTCTTCGGTGAACATATAATTTACTTACATACATCTTTTAAGCAGATTTTTTGCAAACTGCAATGTTCAAGAAATGAACTCTTTATTTTAATCCTATTTTCTTTTACCCAGTGTTGATTGTTATTATATGATCTTGATTTATTCTTTAACTGATATTCTGACTCCCATAAAGTAAAATGTAAATCCTGGTCCAATTAGCCTTCATGAGCAAAAATGACAGTTGAACGATTTACTAAATAGTTAACTAACACAAAGTAAAGACATTTTATAAGTAAGGAAAATAAAATGTTTTATCACTACTACGGAATATAAAACATTTAACCAAAACTTACAAAAATACATAAATGTAATTAAAAAAGGTATTGAAATATAGTTGCTTATCATTCGAGTTATATTATTTTTTAATTTGCTTACAGATTATTGTAAGCAAATTAAAAACTAGTTATAAACTAAATTACTGTATAAAAACACTTTAATGCTGTGCATATTTGAAGTGGGTTGTTAAGATCTCATAAAGTTCAAATAGTAGTTTAAAATGCAAAAACATTTTTCAAAACTTTAGTGACTTTTTTTTTACTTAGTTATGCAGTTGTGCTTTTATTTGAAAAACAAATTTACATTTGAGAAAAAATATTGTTTTGATTACACTCTATTCCTACATGTTTTGAGTTATGTAAATTTTATCATTGAATATATTTATTGAATGTACAACATGACGTAAAAATTATAGCAATAAATTTGATTAAGTAATATGTTTAATATTTATAGAAATTTTTCCTTTTTTTTTCAAATAGATTCAAAACAAACTATTAAATTTATAAAATTTTTATGTATCCAAATTTTCCGTTTTTTGAAAAATCCAACCAAGACATTTATGTAGAATTATTTAACATTTAATTAATAGATATATTTTTGGATGTTCAGAGAAATCCTGACTTTATTTATTATAGTTTCTGTGTTTTTATTACACCTGCACATCAGAGTGATTGTTTTCTATAAATTCTACATAAAGTTTCTATTCACTAAAAAAGGATACCTTTGCTACTATCTTTATGTCTTAATTGGTATTGATCCGAAACCCTGAATTTTGTTCAATCTTTAGATCAGAGATCATTGCTATTGGTGTAGCTCTTAAGTATGCCCTGACCACTGAAAAAAATAATATTTGAATCCTGACTGATAGCATGAGTGCTATACAGTATTTTAAAAATTAGCCAAAAATATTTGATGTCCCAGACCAGATTATACTGGGGCATCTCTGCGTGATTGGCTTGGAAACGCCTGTTTGCCCTCAGTGGATACCATCGCACATGGGGGTATGTGGTAACTAGATAGCAAACATGCTTGCCAGAAATGGTTGTGATCAACCGATAAACAATTTAAATGAGCTTACTCCATCAGAAATACACTCCTTAAACAGCAGAAATTGATCTCTGTATGGCGTTGTCCACCGGTTCATCATTGGTATTTTGCCAATGTTCCAGATCTGTCTCAGTCGTGCAATAGCCCCGGGCCTTTTCAATCGGCCATGGCGAGATTTAGGAGTGGACATTTAAAAAGTCTGAGGTTCTTGAATGGGGGAAGGATTTTCTCACTTTGTTCTTTTTCCCTTTCAGCCAGTCCTGCTCACCTTCTTGTTTGTCTTGGTGACTTCTGGGGGCATCTGTGGGATGAGCAGGATCTAATCAATGATGATCTGGCACGTCGGGGCCTTCTGGAACTGTTGTCGGTTTTCCTACACCAGGGGGATAAGCAACAACAACAACATTGGTATTGATCTAAGGACATGTGGTTTTCTGTAATCAAAATGCATATTGCTATTTTTGCTATGGTGAAATCTGACTATATAATTTGTTTTAAGAATTTTTAATGTTATATTTAATCATTTTTTCAACAGTTGAATCTATATCTCTGATTAAGCCTCTGAACAGTTATTTTGAAATGTTGTATGCTGCAAATACTTCAATTTCTATTTTTATCTATCTTGAAAGATGTGATTACTTCTCATTAAATTTTTTTAGTAATGTGTAATTACGTGATTAAAACTTGACTCTTATATAAAGTCTTGTAGCTTTTCATCAAAGAATTGCGGCAATTATTTTTTCCAGAATATGTATTTCATGGGAAATTTGGATGCAATTTTCTTTGCCATGCCTGATTTCTGATTATTTCAGTTAAATTAAGCTCAAATTGTTGTACAAAAATTGTGCATTGCTTATTTTAAAAGAATATAAGATGAATATCATTTGTAAGTATGAATATTTAGATAACAAATTTTAGATATACGAGATAAAAAAAAATTTCTGCAGGTACACAAGAATAAGTAAGTAAATATCCACGATACAGTATGAACAGAGAGAGGTCTCTTATATATAACAGAAAAATTCATGGGCTTACTCTTAAATTAAATATCAAATCAAATTCCTATAAAAATAATTTTCAAAACTATTAACTTAAAATGAAGAGTCAAAGTTTTGCTTAAACGTAATAATGGCTTAAAACAGATTCAGGAACCCAAACAGTTTAATAATTAATTTCTATTTTTAATTCAAAAAGTCTATACAACATTTATAAAGCTTAAGCTGACATAATTTCATGTAATTTCAAAAAATTACATTGCCTAATACATTATCCCCTTCTGTAAGATATAGAAGATTTATCAGGTAGGGTATTAAAACTATAGCTCATTTCTTACTAAAAACTAGAAATAACAAAAATAATTTAACTATTCAAAAATAAACATAAAGCATATTAAGGTTTTTCCTTTATAAGAGAAAGTAACCGTCTTTTTTGAGGTAAGGAAAGCTTTTTAATTAAAAAAATATTCCTTTTATTCGAAAAAAAAAAGAATTACGAATTTAAGAGTACTTTTAAAACTATATCTGCAAAATGTGCTTAATAATCAGTCAGAGACTGAACATACTTCTTAATCTTAAGACTTCATCTTCCCTAAAATATACGATTTTCTTGTTTAGACGTCATTAGCTTATAAAGTTATACAAAAAGCTACATAAAATTGTAAGAAAAATAATATTTTTAATAACCAAAAGTTCTTTAAACTTCTGCGACTTATTCATAAGGACTGAAAAATGGAAGATAAAAATTTAAATCGGATTACATGTACGCTAAATCTTGCTTCAAAACACAACTATGGTATAAAAAATATTTTGCAAAGCATAAAACATTTAATCTATTCTAAAATAACCAAGAAAGGAATAATAAAATTTGCTTTTATTTAAGAACAAGTTAATTTTTAGAGGTTATTTAATAGAATTCTCAAAAATCCTGATTATTTAGAATTCTACTGAATAATTTTTGAAGACTTGCTTTTCTTAAAATAATAGAAGAAAATTTTAATTACATAAAAAACATACATTTTTTAAAGGAAGCTTACGTTTTTTATAAGAAACTTACATTATTTGAAATTTTTGGAAATTTAGAAACAACTTTTGGGCAAACTATGTTTAATGGATACTCCTGCGATAAATGATTGGTTTATTTCAGTCCAAAATATGTCAAAAAATAAAACAACAAAACATCAGAAGGAAATTTATGATAATTTCTCAAATGCATGTGACCTCTAACTATTAAAATTTGTAAGAAATTATATATTTGGAGAAAAAATTATATATACTCTTATAGATAAGAAAAGACTTATTATCTCATTTGGTAGTCCACAAAATATATAAGTACTGTGTTGACTGAGGAGCAACAACATGTCCACAAGGAATATTCACGAAGTAAGCATATACTAAATTATTTATCTATGATCAAATGTTATTATCTATCTATATTGCTTGTATAAAAGCAACAGACCACGTAATTAGCGAAAGTATAAATAATAGAACTGAGAATTCGTTCTAGGTATAAATAAATATTGATAGTGTTTCTTGAAATTATATTGAACTATTTTAGAATTAAATCAAAACAAATGTGTGGTTTTCAGTGTGTATAAATTTCCTTTACTACATTTTATGTCAGTAACTAATAGGTTTTCTTTCATGGATTATTCAATGTATCTTAAGCTCCTGCCAGAACAGCAGTCATTTTAAATCACATTGCCAACAAATTCTATATTCCCTTGTGGATTATGATTAAAACACTAGTTAACATTGTGTTTATTCAATTATACCTTTCATTAGGATCGCATGGAGTAATAAATATACTAAATGCCAAGTTTTATGAGTACAATTCATTACGAAAAATAGTGATACTAAGGATAGGATTGGAAGAAGATAACATATTCCTTCACATAGTTAACGAAACAGCAGATCTAAGATGTCTTTTATGCTACAAATCAGGGATTCCTAATAATTATAGAATATGATTAACTTAATGAGTTTTAGATCTTATTTATCCTTTATTAAACCATGTATAGAATAGAATGACTTTACTCTGAAAGTTTCCGTTTCCAAATTCTCGCCACTGTTGGCAAATGGAAGTTATTGTTGCCTTACTGTCCTCTGTAAGCACGTCTGTAGAGGTAAGGGCTTGAGATTTTTCTAGTTTTTCACCCTTGCGGCACGCAAATACATATATATATATATATATATGTATATAATTCTTTATTAATTTTTTCCCTAAAAGATTTTGAACATTTTCAAATGTTTTTGACTATTATCATTACCAAATAAATGAATAAAATATTTATAAGTATTTATATTTTAAAAATATATAAATTTCTGTAAATAATTGCATTTGATTACAGTTAATAGTTATAATGACTGCCAAAAATTAAGTAAAATAATCTGTTAATATATCAAAATTTGGTTATTAGGTTTTTATATCGTGTAATACTTTTAAATTCATAAAATTTATGTTTAATATATGTTCTTATTTTTATGCTTATTTATATTATTCTATTTCAGTAAAAAATACCTCACGATAAATTTTATTTTTAAATTATAATTACTTAAAAGGTGCATTATCAAAAATAACTTAATTTCGAAATTTGGGATATCATTTCAGTGGAATATCTGTAAACTGGTATAAAAAACTGAAATATATAGAAAAGCATTCAAAATAAAAAGCAATAATAATTGCAATTTCATATTGCTTGACAACTAATGCTCAGCAAATGAAATATACTACTTTAATGCTCGACACTAATGAAACACTAATTATAATGCTTTTAAAAGAATACTTAAAGAAAAACGTTATGGGATTTTCCCCGATCAATATTGGCAAAGTTGATTTGCGTACTTGTTCTGCATTAACTTAATCGCATAGATATTCTTTTAATGTCCTCAAAGAGTTTTAAATGAAAGCTTTTAGTTCTAGCCATTAGTGTAAAAAGACTCTTAATGTGGAATGTCAAGTAAAGGTGTAAAGTCAATTTAAGTGCCAAAAATAACCTTTAGTGAATAACATTATCGTTTTATAAATAATTTACCTTTATTATTAATAATTATTTTAAATAAACTGAATTAACTAATGGAAATTTAGAACATACTTAAAATATTCATCAAAATTCAAATTTAAAGTCGTTACAATGGCGGAATTTGGAGTTAAAATAAAAGCTACTAAAATAATAGGTTTTAAACTAGGAAACATGCTAAGATATTTTTGCATATTATTTTAAAATTATGTTTATTTTTCTGAAAAATATTTTCAATAGATATAATTATGTAAATTAGCTTACAGTTTAAAATAAAGGCCATAGTTTCATAACTAATAGATAAATAAACATTTCTTATTCAAAACAAATATTTTTCTGTTTAGAAATTCTTGTTTATAATCAATTAAATTATTTATTGGCAATCAATTTTAAAATAAGTTATTTTTAATTAAATAAAAAATTACTGACTTGAATAGAACGGTAGGTACTCTTAGCATATATAATTATACTTTTTAATTATTTTACGAAAATTATTGAATATTACTGCCAAAAAAGGAAAATATATATTATTTTCTCAAATAAATAAATTATAAAAGACAAAACTGAATGCCATAAATGATTTTAAATATTTATTTGTTAATCAGGTATTTTAACTGTGTCGTTCGCTAAAAATGAAGCAGAAAATAAAATATTGAAATAGTTAATTATATTAAAAGATAAATGAAGAAATTTTTATAAGGTTATCATGAAGAGAAAATGTTTTAGTTTCCTTTCATTAGTAATTCAGAAGGAAAAAGATTAAACATGATTTTTGGCAATATTATTACATGATGTATCTTTGTGTTTTAACTTATACTTAACAATGATATCAAAAAGCTTAGAGTGCTTATGAATTTATTTTATTGCATACATGTGAAAAGTATACATGCATGTTTACCTTTTAACAGATGAAGGCCTGCATACTCAAGGGAAGCCAAAAAGTCTTTTTTTACTAGAAACATAAAATGAAAATATCTGGCTTTGAAAAAGTACATGAAAGAGGCTGAAAAATATATTGTAAATTCTACTTTAATTTTATATTCCTTCTTCCAGATTTCCAAAAGTGTTTTAAAACATATATTTCTATTTTGAATGAATACTTTCTTGTAAAAATAAACGTGATTTATCAATATTGTTAAAATTAATTTCAAAATTCTACATAAAGCGAATAACTGTATAATTTAGTTGATGCTTGTCAAGTGTTACTGGCATTTTCTGACTATGCAATACAACTGTCAAAATGCATTGCAAAAAAATAAGCGTCGTTCATCAGATATAGCTGTAAAGTCCAAGAAAAGTTACCATATGTTATAATTAACTTGTTTTCCTATAAATATCACATATAATAATACGAGCATATGGCATGTTAAACTGCTTTAATCTAAGAATATTTCCTCAATTACACACACACGTGTGTGTGTGTGTGTGTGTGTGTGTGTGTGTGTGTGTTTGTGTGTGTTTATTTATATGCATTCAGCCAAATATCTAATTAGCCAGTTTCTGGTGATATGTGATCGAAATGTTAAACAAAGCAAGTTTCAACATTCTGGGTCAATAAATTCATAAGGAGGAGGTGAAATGCAGCCTCTGTGAATCCGAGGATCTGAGCATTTGAGGTAGAGGACTGTCTTGGCTCGTGATGGTGTTCCTTTTCGTCTGGCACCTACCTTTCGACCTGCCTGACTTGGGAGACCCTACCAGTAATAAAACTACCGACGGTATAGCTATCAAGGTCATGGGTGCATACAAGCCTCACCGCCCCGACAAGGCAAGATCACCGACGGGAGGAAGACGATACTACCACAATATTACAATAAACTTTCTAGCTATGATCATCATAATAAAACCTACCTAAATGACTGGAGTTCTAACCAAAGATTTAAGAAAAATAGTCCCTTCAGTCAAGCTGCAATTCTGCATCTACCTTGCGAAGATGTTGAACCTCATTTTTTAAAACTTTGCTTGTAGCCTTCAGAGGGACTCCCCAGAGTCCACTTCCATCTCGATCTTCAGATTCCAGCCACCAAGAAGGATTTGATTCCAGCTCACCTTAAACAGCTAGCCCTGGATATTATAATGAAATCCCCAATAATGCCATTAAGATCTATACTGATGTCAGTAGGCTGGGTGACTACACCGATAGTGGAACCTACATTGAGAAATTGGGAGATAACTTGTCCTTTTCCCTTCACAACCCTGACTTCCCATCAGTCTTCAAATGTGAGTTAATTGCAATTGAGCATGGCCTTGAAGCTATTCTCAATGAAACCGACGTTTCTTCATTGTATCAGAATTAAGCAAATTCCCTCTAAAGTTTATTCTTCGGAGACCTCTGCATCCTTTCCGACAGTCGCTCCTCTCTACAACACCTCTACAGCTGGTTTACAGTTTGAGATAAATTTCCATTCTTCAGAAATTCAGGTTTATCTCTGAGTCCCACGTTCATTTTCAGTGGATCCCCTCACATGTCAACATATTTGACACTGAGCGCGCAGACAGCTTGGCCAAAGAGGGCTGAAGCAACTTTAATGCATCTCCCTCGGCCCTTACCTAACTTCATCATCAATCTATTGTCAACGATGAAATTTTAAAAGAGTGGAAGATCCTTCCATGCCACCACTGGTATGCGGGGAAAGAACCAGGCTCTTTCTTCAATCTTAAGTGTAATAGAGCTTCACAAACTGCAAGTTCAAGGTTAGCAAGCGGTCACATTAAAAACCTTACTTTTGTTGAGAATCGTAAGATTTATGTCATTTGCTCCAGATGTCATGCTCAGCAGGCTTCTGCCGAGCCCATACTTGACTGTCTGAAGACCTCAAGAGATGAGATTTACTCTTCCTTTATTATCTTTAATTAGCGGTCTTTCGGATATTGTCTGACATCGTCAAATAGCTGGAGAATTAAAAACAACAATAGTTTCAACATTCTTAAAATATATCTTTTTAATGTGGATATTTCTATGCGTTTTTATAATAAAACTCTTAAATATAATTTTGAATAAAAACAATTTAAATATTACATTAATAGATCAAAAAGTGCTATGCAAAAGCAATTGTTAACGAATTGGATATCAGTTTAGAAATATGTAAAATTATCCAAATGTTTATGTTTATTCAATTCTGAATGCATCTATGTAGAAATAGACTATAGTGGAAATATCTCACGATTTGAAAGTTTGGGTTTTAACAGTGTGTAATAAGATCTGATTGATATTTTTTGCCAGCAAAATGTTTTTCAGTATCTAAGCATTTTTAACTAAAAATTACTTTTTTTTTAAATTTAATTTGATCTGAAAATCATGAAAATACTAACAATAGTTTTTCTTTCCTCTAAATGAGAATTGTTGTTATTTGTTACAATTAAATATTTGAAATATTAAATTTTATTATATTTCATCAACCAATATGTTATTTAGAGTATATTAGATATGTTATGTATTTTAAAATTAAAGGAACAGATATAACATTTAAATAATTTACAGATTTCAGTGGTTTTAAAATATAAACAGTTTTAAAAATTTGGTTTAAAAAAGGGAAATAAAAAGAAGTATGCAAGAGCTAACTCAATATTTCAATGAAATAAAAATTATTAATCACAGTATATTTAACGTGTGCCTGTAACTGCTAGAAAGAAAACATATATTTTAATGTAATTTTTAAGCGAAAAAATTCATTCAATTTAATCATTGCTGATTATTAGGGCTAGTTCAACAAATATTTTGTGTGTTTGTTTATTTTAAATAACAAAATATATTCAAAAGTAAATCATTCAAATTATTAGAATCATAAAAGTAAAATTAAAAAAAATATTAAGTATTCTTTTAAACTAAACAAGATGGATTTGAGATTAAATCAAATTGTGTGCTTAAAAATAAGAAACCAAATTATAATAAGTATGATTTAAAGTTTGAGGCATTTATATAATATATATTCCATATATTATCCAAATATTTCATATAAAAAAATCAAAGAATCACTGAAAATATGGGTTTTGTAATTTATCAACTAACTATTTCTTATAGCATCGTTTATCAAAATAGTTAAAAGTGTTTTACACACTTATAACTTTATCAATAGTTAAATAGTTATTAAAAATTTTTATCAGAAATATTGCCAATGTTAATCAGTGGATTTAAAATATAAGCCCATACCTTGATTTTGCATTTTATAGTGTCAGTCCCATATAATTCAAACAATATGAAAAATTTTTGAAGTTCTCTGCTATTTTCTTATTTAAGAATAAAATGTAAATATTTATCTAAGAATTCAACTCAAAATATTCAGAAATATATGCATGAATATACTCTTTCAAAATATATACTTCCATTACAATTTTTATTCGTGTTTCTTTTCAGCGTAATCTGCTACCATCTCTTAAAAATCAGAAAAAATAACTAAATAAAACCTGGAAGTTAGAAACAAAGCTTTTAAAACATTCCCTAGACAAAACACACATTTGTGAAAGAAAGGAAAACAGGATTTTCCTACTGGAAATGGAGTTGCTTATTCCAATTCACAGGAAAGGACATTCGCTTTTCTAATCTTTTCTTTGGAAATTTTTACTTTATTTCTTTCTTGCTATTCATTTTAAACAATATTTGATAGTTCAACCATAATAAACTGACCTTTATTTTCGAATGTTGGGATTTTTGTGTTTTATCCTTAATCTTAATAATTTTAACACTTCTAATATTTTTCTTACATTATATTTTTTTATAGAACTTTAACGAAAACAGTAATTTGTATAATTTTTAGTACTATAATTTTTTCTATAAGTTCTTAAAAAGAAATGAAGATTACATTATTAAAAAGAAATTTGCTTGAAATATTTATTTGAAAGTTCGCGATTTCAATAGGCTAATGTTGAATCTATAAATGCTCGTTTTCTGAGGCACTCAGATCAAAATAATATTAAACTTTTAGAAATATTATTCTTTAATTATTAACATTTTATTTTGATAATGGTATCGGTTTATATATTCATACAATAAAAAGAATATTATTTGATTTATCAATAAATATATTCAGTGATATGCGTAAATATTATGTACACATATGTTAAAAAAAATTTAAGCGCAATATTCAGTTGCTAGCTCAATGATATTTCCAATAATTTAACTCTTCTTAATCATATTAAAAATAAAATTTTTTTAATGCCTAATAAAAATATGTCCTTAATTTTTCAGTGTTAATGAAAATTAGTTCCTAGATATGTTTCACTGTGAGATGTAAACATATTCATTGCAGTGAAAAGAAACTTGGTTCTTGTTTAGATAAAAAAAAAACATCAATCTTAGCTTTGAAAAGAGCAAACACTATTCCTAATTATTATAAATATCATATCCCTTTTGCTTATATTATATTATAAAGTAGGACTATTTCTCCCATTTTAATCAGTGAATCTTCTTTTTAATCTATTTAAGGATGTCTGCTAAGCACCTAAGACAATATCTAATAAACACATATGGATATCTATTAAAAATTAAATACATAGAAAGAAAAGACATATCTATTAAACTTTGAAGAAAATATTTAATAAATATCATCTATTACAAAAATAAAGGATATGCCTATTAATTACTTATTTGTATTTCTTTGGTGAGTAATAATTATTACACTCTTTCTTATCCTTGTCCTCATTATTTAATGGTAATATATGTAAAACAATGTAAAATAATATAATTTTTATGTATGAAATTTCTATGATTAATAAGAAAAAATGTGAAATTCTTGAAATTCAGTAGAGATATGTGCATATTCTCAGGAAAATATTTGAGAACATGCATATAAGTATAATTTGGCTAACAAAATGTTTCATTATTTGCCTTAAGTTAAATTTATTATTTTAAATAAATTTATTATTTCTATCTGCTAATTCTCTTAAATTTTTACGAGTTGCGTAAAACATGATTTTTTTTCTTCAAACACTGTAAAAAATCACGTCAAATTTTATTTTTGTTTTTCCTCTTAACAGATATTTTAAATTGAAGTTTTATATTTAATATTTATTTTAGTTATTTATAATTCTTATATTTCCATAGCTAAATATAAAACATTTTATACTATTTTATTTTTCTTTATTCCTTGATAGTTAACTTAAGAATTAATATTCAACTGTAAGAAAAAAGAGTTTGTTTAGGAAAAGCTTCTTGAACCAAACAAATACGAAAGTGGTTATTTCTCAAATAAATTTGACTTAAGGAAACTAAACATTCAGAAAAAACATTTTTGAAAAGAAATTTGAGAAAAATAAATTTTTTTTATTCCTTAAAACAATTTTGAAACAAAATATCTGTTAAATTTATATATTTAAAAAAAAATTTAATTTCTAATCGTAACACATTTTCAATCATTAAGTAAATGTGTTTGAATAAATTTTCAAAAGTATATGAACCAAACTAAGAAATGTAATATTTTAATATGACATATCACTTTAAAAATTAAAACTAATTAATGATTAGCAATAGAATGGGAGGAAAACAACATAAAAAGATCAACCTTTATTATATAGTCTCAAACATCTTATACTGACTGCTTTGATTTATCGTCTAGACATCCTGTATACCATAACGAATTTTAATCCAAGACCATAGGTAATCCTTAATATTATCGAAAACATTTCTGTCAAGTGTTGGCTTGATTTTTGACCACGATCACCGATCACTATGTGTAAACATGACTTTTTTTTAACATTGAATGGAAGAAATGTCATTCTCAATATCAACGTCAAAGAGTAATTTCTCTTCTTTCAAAGCCGTTGTTTCACTACTTAAATACTTTATTTCTGAATGCTTAATATGTCTTTGAATTTATGAAAAATCAAGAAAAAATAGAATGGTAAAGATAATCAAAGTATATATATTTAAATACTGGTTTATCTTTTTTTAATACGTATTTAATACAAATTTTCTAATTATAACATGTCACATTTATAATTTTAGATTTCATAAAGCCACGTTTAAGCCGCACTTAAATTTTTGCTTCAAGCAAAATCACTTAGCAAGAAATTAATTTGCATAATGATTAATACCACTTATAAAGCAATTCGAACATAAAATAATATTTTGGGACTATTCATAAAAACATTTGAAATTAAATTTAATGGAATGTAATGATGGGATTTCATAAACCCCGTTCAGAAAGTAAGTTAGGCATTTGTAAGCTAACATAACTTTTTCAAAAGTTTCCTATGACAAGGAAATAAATATAAAAATATTAGATAAAGATTCTAGTTATAATTAAAGATATTAATAATAAGATTCAGATATTAATAAAGATGTTATTATGTGCATATACCTTTTTATAAAGGTCACTCTTCTTTGAATATAATAATTTCTTGGTAACTTATAATGAATAGCAAAATTATGACAGTAAAATTATTCCTATAGTTGTTATTTTACTCGAAAGATCTGATATATTTCAGATCAGCTTCAGATGGTTTCTACAACCAAAAAGTATATAATAATTTGGGAATCAGATGTTAAGTCTCCCTTAGAAAGTCATAATACAACCAGAATGTAATCAAGTGAATTTGGATGATCATAGCATTTTTTTCAAATGGGATGGATTTTTCTGTCATTCTCAAAGGAAAGACACTTAAGGTGGTCACTTGTCAGTCTATCTAGAGCAGTCTGAGAGTCACGGTCACATTTGCTTTTCAGCAGTGCCAAAGGATGTTCCTGTGTGCCAATGGTACATAAGTAGAAAACGCAATAGTAAATTGAGTCTAGGTTTTCCATTTGAGTTTAGTTCTTTGTAAGTAAAGAGCCATTGGGTGTTTAATTATTACTACCCTCCTTGACCAATCTATCAGTGACATTATTACCAGTAATATTATCATGTGAAGGAAGTGAGCAGCTTATGTTGGTTAAAATGACTTTAGCTCTTAGACTAAGTCCAAGAATAGAATTCTATATTTTCTCGTTTGCCTTCAAGCCTTAACTGAACATTATATAACGGCCTAAACGCCTTGGGTGAGCAGAAAATTACTCTCCTGACGTGCTTCAACCGTTTCTCCTAGATACATCCTTCGTCGGCTATGAGCACGCATCAAGGTGTCCTACAGTCTTTGAGGATGAACATTTTTCCTGAAACATTTTAACCAATTTTATTGTAAATATTTCAATAGTTTTTGCATATTTTATAATATAATACATAATTTATCTAATGTTATAGAAAACTACTTATTTCAAAGTAATATATGTTAATACATTCTGAAATATTAGAAAATAATTTAATTTACAAACAGCTATCTTTGAAAATATTTATTCTGCTGATTTTTCTAAAGAAATCGGTACCATCTGCAGACTCTGAAAATATTTTAATCTATTTCAACATCTGAGCTCCTTTTAAGAAAAATTTTCATCATAAAATGTGTGTTACTTAGATTGATATCAAAACTCTGCATTTACCTAAGTGGACACTTGAGGAAAATATCAGAACTTCATGATATTAAAGATTTTTAGAGATAACTTCTAAGAGGGCATTAAATTAATTAATCTTTCACATGTTTTTTTAGGTAGCAAATTTCGTCATTCGTTTGATATAATATCGTGCAAATATATTTAAAAATTAAGTGCTTTGTTTTAACTAAAATAATTATACTTTCTGAACTTGGTAAATATGCGATGACTTAAAATGTGCATCTAAACAAAAATGATTTTTAAATAATTAAAACATATGCATAGATGTTATTAATTTGAAAAAACAATAAACATAATATTGCAAAACATACTCAAAAAATGTTAGTTTATCTAAAAGTTCGGTATTATTTATTTACAATCTTAGAACCACTCGTTTGCTGCAAGGTTTTCTAATGTCTTTTCATTTCTTTCTACTACTGATATAACATTAATTTTACATAAAAAAATGACAATAGAAAAAGACAAATGGAATGCAGAGAAAAAATAGCTTATTTATAAAATTTCCATTCAAAAATTTACGAAGCATACCTTTAATACTTTCGATGTTAATTAATTTGTCATCAAACGTGCAAAATTATAAATTTATTTTTCTCCAACATTAGATTAATGCAACTAAATTTAATAACATTTAATGTTCAAATTTTTATTTTTAAGCAATATTTTATATTAATAAATAACGTTTATTCTTTTATCATTAAAACTTAATTATGAAGTTAATAGTTTTTGATTTTTTCTCGTAATAAAAAAAAACTTCGCTACTGAAATCTTCCCCCCCCCCCCAAAAAAAATTTGTAAGCTATTTAATATGAAAAAACTTTGACCAATATAAACTTATTTTGAAATAAAATTCATCTGCTCTTTTTTTTTTTAAGAAAAAGTAAATTAATTTTTCATAAACTCTGCTGATAATCGAGTTTTGTTACTTTAATTTTTTTTAGTTTGTAAAGTTATTAGTTTTAAAAATAATCACTATAATGTATTTATGAAAGTAGCTTTGAAATCCTTGTTACTCAGTCATCACATTAAGCACTGTAATTATTTTTATATGAGACTTTTATACTAAGAGTTAAAATATTTGATAATAGAGAATATGCTATACTTGAACGATAATGATCTTCATTTAAAAAATGGCTTTATACTTGATGTTTTTTTATTTCCCTTTGATATAAATAGTAATTACAACTTTTCAAGCTTAGTTATTGAATGAATATTTATTTAGTTATTCAGAGAAATATTTCAGCTAATATATTTTCTTTTTCTAAATTTATATAGGTTGACCTCAGAAATTCATATGCACTTAAATCAGAACATTCTTCATCATATTATTTCTTCTCCAATGACTCGATCTCAAAATAAATATCAGAGAAAGCAACCGACTAAATCCTCTACAATAAGATTCTTATTACATTCTTTACAGTACACGTTTGCATATAAAGAAATTTAATTTTTTAATATCATTTATTAACTGAATTGCATAGAAATTATATTGCAGCCTAATCTGTTTCTCTTTATTTCTTTCAGAAATATTAATCTTGATATGAAATTGTACTGTGTGTATTTATACTTGTCTAATTATTTAAATAATTACATTAAGTCCATTATATAATAATAAAATGCACATTTCTGACAGATAAAATATTTTTCATTTTTAGCTTATAAAATAAAACACAATACCCATTTGTGTGCAACATTATTTAATGAATATTATTCATTGTTTAAAATACTATAACTCTTAAAATTTACTTTAAAATTGTAAACATAATAACCATCAATATGTACATTTTCAGTATGAAGAAAGGAAAGCGTAATAAGAATATTTTAGAAAATAATTTACAATGTTTTAAATAAATTTTAATGATTCATGGGAATAAAAGCTGCATGTTGTATATGTTCCATCAAAAGTTCTGGAAGAATACATATTGAAGAGTCATGTTTAAAGGAAATAGAATTCCTTTTAATCAGATGTGAATTAAAATCTGCAATTTTGTCTATAAAAAGCAACAAATTGAATTTCTGCATTCAAATTTAATTTATATACATGTTCACTATTGCATAATCTAATAATGAACATTTGACCACAAAGCTAAATTTCAATTTGCATCAACCGAGTACGGTTCTAATTAAAGACTTCTCTTAAAGACAAAGAAATTTAATAATAATGCAAATGTTTAAGCTTATTATATTTTCATTTGTATCAAAATTATGTTAGTCATATTGTTTTTTTATTTCATTGGACAAAATATGGAATTATATTTAAAAAATGTAACTTAAAAATGCATTTTAGTTAATTTGTGAAATATGTTAAAATTAAAACAACAGTTTATCATATTCAGAAGAATAAATTTGTATCTTGCTGATGTACTTTCGTACACAATTGATTCTTCAATAAGAGCGCAAACATTTATTCCTGTTTTTTAACAGTAATATCTGTACTTTTTATCATTTTTAAACCTCTAAAAATCATTTAAATAAAGAAATGTCTAAAGCTGAAACAATATAAAGAAATGCAACAAGGAATCAATTTATTAGTTTGAAACTAAATCGATGGACTTCGCGAAATGGTGGCGTTTTCAATCATTAAATACCAATAATAATTTCATTGTTACAAAAGGCACTTTTAATCAATTCCTTCATCATTAATTTTAAATAGATAAAGAAATAATTTTGAAAAGCGCACTTATTTGGATAATTTATGGTTTCTTCAAACGTTTATTTTTTTCACTTTTCTCTCCATTAAGTAAAAAGAATGTTTGTTACTGCCTCAACAAAGCGTAGATAATTAATGAAAGATAATGATTAATTATATTTCTGGACGAGCAATTTGAGAAATGGAAGTTGTTTTGGATAGCAGAAAAGGTCACAAATTCAATGTTCTGTATAAAAAATAAAATGTCCCAATTTTATATTAGAAAACCAAGAAAACTCCAATTGAAATTTACTAGAAATTTAATTATATGTAATAAGCAGAATTATAAATGAAGAAATGTAAAACGAATAGAAGGAATAATTTTTTTAAGTAATTAAGTTTTATTTATTTAACTTCAAAACAAGAATATTGGGATAGACATTAGTAATCAAATAGATTACATGCTTAATAAAATTTCTTTAGTAACCTATATCATATATCTTCAAATTTTCAACCAAATGGAAATTCTGCTGAAACATTATAGTATATATATATATATACACTTCTACACTTCTTCAGGACATATGTGTATGTTATATACCATGATATTAGTGCCCTTCTAGCATAATAAATCCAAACACGTTATATTTAAAAAACACAGTTGCCAAGAAACAAGTTTAAACTATCCTGTAAAAACAAATCTGTTGATATACTTCGCCTTGACACTTCGCCTTGAAGCTAGTGCTCCTTTATGTTGTAAACACATTTGTGTGTATGAATAGCACGAGAAACTTGGAAAAATAGCTCTGGTTAAGTCTTCCGAATGGAACATGCTGTTGCATGATTAGTTAAGCGAATAGATTAAATGTCATAGATCTGCCAACTATTGTAAGCATTTGCCTCCGAACATCAATAAAAACTTTTCATGGTATCTAGGAATATTTGTTCAATATGGGTTATCATGTAGTCAAAGTTAAAAATTATGTGTTTTTAACCAAACTAAGAGGAAGACATCATCATCACAAGGATAATTAAAATATGCTTAAAACACGAACTTAATTCAACTTAAATTACGTATTTTTAATAAACTTTATATACTATTTTGTGAAGCACAATAAGCGTTTAGTTTAATATTATTATATTTATCAGACATTAAGCGTTGATTATGAAAGTTAATGTTATGTACTTAAAAAATTCAAAAATAGAGATTTCTAAAATGTAATCTGCTTTAAGGACACTTTACCATGTGTTTTCAAATTTAAACTAATAAATTGAATTGAATGTTTACCTAATCTTTCATGTATAAATCAATCATTTCAATATTATACAAAATTGAGTTAAAAAATAAAATTTAAGCGCT
Source organism: Latrodectus geometricus (assembly GCA_026290005.1). Classification (NCBI taxonomy): domain Eukaryota; kingdom Metazoa; phylum Arthropoda; class Arachnida; order Araneae; family Theridiidae; genus Latrodectus; species Latrodectus geometricus. The sequence goes on from JAPDSC010096335.1 coordinate 105,355, forward strand.
TTTACAAATACAAGAACAATATTTCTCTCATAACAGTAATTTCTATACCAAGAATATATTACTATCGCAATAGTAAGATTTAGATATTTATAAGCGCTTAGAAAAATTTCAAAAAAATATTTTTTTAAGAAAGAAATGTTATGAAATTGTGTTTATTTAAATATTTTCCAACTTGGAATAAAAATCGTTTTTAAATATACCAATGATTCGATTATGAAATAAGCATTCTGTCATAAATAAAAAGAAATAAGAAAAACTTTTTTATATTCTATACACATGATAAATATATTTTTATTTCCAGAATATTTCCTAATTTAATTTATGCAGAAATGTAGTCTACATTTTTTGCTGGAAACATATCCAAAATATTTATCTAGAAAGCTTTTATTGTAATAATTGCTGAAAGATACTAGAAAAAAGATAACATATTGTTTTTTCTTCTCTTTCTCTATTTATTTAATTCCATTTACTTATCAAATACGATGTAACTATCAAATCCTGAAAAAAATTAATTTCTTAAAAAAAGCTAGTAGAAATTGTAATGAAAACAATTATCATTTAATAAAGATCAAAGTAAATATTTTGCTTATATTTACCTTTATTTGAAATGCGTATTTAAATGAAATGAATGTTTGAATTTGTAAGAAATATTAACAAGTAGTGAAAATTATATTCGGAAAAAATAAACAGTTTGACGATGAAAGCATAAAAATATATTAGTTTCTCGATTAACAGAGTTTAAGAATCACTAATTTTCGTATAGTTTTGAATTTCGTTTCTTTTATAAAATTAAATTATGTTGTGCTATATCTCTATTTCATTTGCATATTGCATAAATTTAACTTCTTAGGTTGTTCCTTACGGTTACAGTTTTATTCATTTTTCTACAAGAATTATATTGCTAATAAAATTAATTTAATATTTTTTCCTGCAAAAATGAATTAATTATCGTATGTTAGTAATAAATTTTCAGCAGTAATGCTATTTTATTCGAGAGTTTAAGCTACTTGTATGCATATAATAATCATTTGTATTTTTAAAAAGCACTAACTATTAAAACAGTTAGGTATAGAATTTGTAAGAGTGGCAAAATGATTAAAAAAAAGTAGTGCTATTTTCTGCATATTAGCAGAACTGCTTAAAAATATTGGCTGCTTAATTAATTAACCTTAATAAATCTAAATCCATGAAATATATAAGTAGTAATTATAATAGAGATTCCAGTTATTATGGGTAACTCAATACTAATAGAAACTCACTAAGTGGTTAACTTAATAATCATTTAGTGATAACATATTTTCACTTAGTGATCAATGTAAAATAATAAATGACAAAAAATAGTTTTGAATTTCATAAAAAAATATAGTTACACAATTGAATGCAGAAAAAAATGCTTAAGAAGATGTATTAATAATTTAAATTTCTTTATACTTTTAAATTACACTCTTATTACATCAACTTAGTATATACTTTCCAATAAATGTATCAAATAATATTCGTTATAACTGAAAAAAGCAAATAATTACCATTATCAATTCTTTTCAAACACAATTTTTAGATTGTAGTTTTTCTAACAAATTTAAATGTTCGAATCAATTCTCTTATTGTATACATAAATATCTGTAAAATTCTAAGATGTAATTTAATAAAATACAATGATAATGTATCATATAAATGCAAAATATATTATATAAATTTAAATATTATACAAAAGCTGACATGTGTTATTTACAAAATAAATTAGGAATGCTGAATATTATTAAAGTAAAAGAATATTGAAGTAAAATAAATTGAATAGAGAGTAGTTTTTATACTCATTTATAATATTAATAAAAAATTATTTTGTTTTAAAATTCACTTCCTAGTGGAAAATCAACAAAATTTTATTTTAAGTATTGTCGAAGAAATAAATTTTTCTTAAAGAATTATTCTGCGTTAGATATCTGTGTGCATGGTTTAGCTTATTCTCAATGGATAATTTACTGAGCAAATATTTTGAATATAACACATTCAAAATATTTGCTCAATTAATTATCCATTCAGAATAAACATTATAGAAGAAATGTGAAAGTTAAATATGCATGAAAATTTTTATTTTAAAAGAATAAAATATACTTTGATTAGGTTAATGAATTATAAAAATTTGAGTTAGCCATTTAAAATGATTAAAATCATTACCTCATTTCTTAAAACAATTCAAAATTAATTAGTAAATTGTTTTGATACACACACAAATACTTTATAAATAAAAGATTTCTAATTAATTTATTATTTTAAAAAATAATGACTATGCTTAGATTTCTGTTGACATTGCAAAACGCCAAGCCCGCCCATCAGAGACTAGGCGAAAGAAGTCATAATGCATAAAATTATTTTCTTCATTTCATAGGTATTCCTAATAAGTTGTTTCTAATAACACTTGGCAATGCCAACACCCCCCCTCAAGACTAAGCGAAAAAAGTCAGAGAGAGAGCATCTTCCGTATTTTAATACAGCACCCTCATAAAAAGGTGGAAGTACGACTTTTGACTCATAGATGGCACCACCATCTAAAACTTCCAATTTTAGAGATTGAAACAAGAGAAGACCCATAGGCTGGCTCCAACCACCCCCAGAGGTATTAATTTGCAATGGGAACATGGTGGACATTGCGACCTGACATATTTTACACGTCCCAGTCGCCATTAGTTAATACGACGGATCTTCGGCTAAACCGGGATTCGAACTCACCACCTTTTGGAAACCAGAACGACTCCCTAACCAACCAGACTATCGGGCTTAGTACATTCACAATTATTTTAAGTATGTTTTATGTTATTTAAAGCGTATTTAAAAAAGTACAATTTAACCAACATAAATTAGTATGCGCATCACAGAAAATAATGTTTTATTAATGCAAAAAACCGTATCATAAAGTAAAGGAAAGTATTGCATCTGCAAATTAAAACTTTATACGGATATGCTAACATGGTATATAGAATATTAAACATATAATTCCTTTTTAATTTACTAGACCAATTTGTCTTTGAATACATATCCTCGTAAATTTATCTGTTGCTGAATACTTTCAATACAAATAAAGTACAGTATTAGAATATTTATGATTTACATTGTGTATACATATATACCATAAAAAATGTTTTTTTTTAGATAAGCCAAAATTCCACATGAACAAAAATATTTACTACGCATGTCAAAAATTTGTGAATAGAAACAACAGAAGCAAAGCATCATAACAAAATACCGTGTTTATTTATTTCAATTTTAATATAACATTAGTCACTGTCTTGAACGACGGGTTTTACTTGTGTTGATATATGTTTAGTTCCTTTAAATAAATGACCATGCGGTTACTAAAAATATAACTGGACACTTTTCAGTTGAAGATTTTGAATTTGTTTCCATCCACAATTGACGATGGCAATAGACGATGAATTTTGTTTCTGTGAAGGTTATTGTTTGAGAGTTTTCCGGATTTCATTTTATACAATATTTGAATACGAACTATAATCAATGAAAGATCCTTCAAAAAAACAAACTTGGTTAATACTAAAATATTTTTAAAAACAAGTTTCAATTTTTAGGTTATTCTCAATGCGATGGCAAAATGAAAGATTAAATTAACTAAAATTTGTAAACTTAGATAACAGTTCAAAGTCCTATACAACTATTATCTTAATATCAACTATCATGATATATTATAAGGCAACACTTTTGAAAAATAAATTTTCAAGATTGTACATCTGTGTTTAATTATTATGAATATTTCAAATAAAAGTACTATTTTAGAAATTTTGTTAATTGTACTGTTTAGCTCAATACGACTGAAATTTAAATGAAAACAAAAAATTCTATGATACTTTCTCTTGCGGTTGGATGAGTTAATAAAACACGATAAATAAATTTTAAAAAATGGATAAAAATTTATATTATCGATAAGTTGCAAGAAACAATTAACAATGGCTTACTGAAAAAGATAAGAAAACTCTATATGCATCATCATTAAGGAATCAAAATTAATTTCTTTTATAAGGAACCACAATAACCCTTTCTAAAAACTAACTTAAATACACTAGCATTATTCACATTAATTGGATAATTATTAATGCGGGAAATTATTATTCTTACAAAGATGAAAAAAACTTCTTTGTTATGAAAATTCATCTTTTTAAATGATCAAAAATGTTTCTTATAGAAATTTGATCAAAGCTTATAAGAATACGAGATTTGAAAAATAAGATTTTTGTAACATCCTATTATTAAAAGTAATTAAATTTTCTAAGAAAAGGAAATCACAATTGACTTAATTAGCTTAATTTTTCCAACAATGATCAAATAAAGATTTGAAAAATTCTTTATAGATTTAAAGGAAAATTCTTTAAAGTACTAATAATCCTTTAATCAGCCCTTTGTATTAATTTCTTTTTTGCTTAATTGTATTGTATTTTTTGATGAAAGAATTATGATTCAGTTAGAAGGAATTTAATCGCATTGAGTTTGAAAAATTAGAAAATTGGATGACACTTTTTCTTGTTTAATATTCAATTTTATATGCTGCAACAAAAAAAAGCATGCATTGTGTGTCCAGAATTAATTGATCTTGATTCCAATGTTATTTTTTCTGGAAAAACTATACTTAATTGACAGATAAAAACGTTATTCATCGAACAATTTTCGTGGTAAAAATGGTTAGTTTTGGATAAAATGAAGCAATAAATTAACTGAATAATTTAGAATTAAAAATATGGGCTCATTGAAAAGCTTTCGTAATCAGATTTGCTTTTTAAATCTACAGATTCTCCACAAAAGCAATCAGTTCAACTTAAAATTGCATAACAATATGATTTTCCTTTGTTGTATAAATGCAGTTTTTTTGGATGTGATATAATGGTGTCTATTGAATTGTGCAAAATCAGTTTCTAACGATAAGTTTGCTAGTACGAGTTTTATATGTACATTTCCAATCAAATGATAAAATTTAATTATTTTTAAAGATGAAAATAATTATATGGTTATACAAATTTTGAATCATCATTTATTTTCGTCTTTTTTACAAAGTATTTAAATGAAAATAATTCCGTAGCTGTCAAGTTAAATTGTATTTCTAATGCTACTGGAATTCATTAGTATGGTTGCTTTAATTGAATTTAGTCTTTTTTCTTTTCATGCAATGTTGTATATTGAACATTCTGTAAAAGACATCCCATGAAAAAATAAAAATAGTTATTATTTTATTTCATTACCATTTTATCAACACTCTTTTAGTTGATTCATAAAACTGGTTGCATAACATCATTAAGATATCATGTAAATCATTTACATATTTGATTAATCACATTTACCAATTTCTATGATATAAAATGATGCATACTTCTAAAATTGAATTTGAAAATACATTTAAACACAGTATCAATAATACAAGTGTATAAGCGAATAAGACAAAAACCCAATGTTTGATAAGAATTTGGCCATATTTTATCATATAACTACATATAATTTCATTTCTTAGAGCCGCAAAGACTTTTTCTTGTGAAACGATTGGAATTCACACAGAATTTCGTATCAAATTTCTATGGATTTTTATTTTAAATTTTCAGAAATAGAGAATATTATAATATTAGATAATCCGTTATACAGTGTCTAAACGGATTATCTAACAATACAAATTTCTCCTTTTCTGTCTGAACCTGTCTTTATTGAGGATTACACTCATTGAAGCAAATCTTTGGCTTAATTTCAGCCACCATTAAAGTAAAGATCGATAAAATATCTCGGCTCTCTGCGTGAATGTGCAAATGAATTTACATGAAAAAATTTTTTAATTTTTTTTTTTTATGTTATTTCTAGAGACACATGAATATAGAAACAACACTCCTTTGAAAAGTGTTGTCAAAAGCTTCAAAAGTCAAAAAGTTGATGTTCAAATGGTTTATAACAGATATGAGATTTGTCAAGTTTTAATTTCAGAAGGAAAAAATAGTAATTGGGTCACAGATTTGAATTGTATGAATAATAGCTTCAGAATATCATTTGAAATCTTTTTAATATCATATATTAGACAAAAAACGTAGAGCCTGTTTTTGCAATATATAAAGATGGCGCATCACTAAATATTCTTGGCCATTGGCATAATTTCAGGTATTGTTATTTCTTTTACCCATAACAAAGATATCACATTTTATTTTATTAAGAGAGCCCTTCTTATAAGTCTATTGACATCTCAACCACAGTGTAATGAATTTGAAAAATTAAATTATCTATTTATACGCATACAAGCAGTTAGTATACTCTATCTTCACTCTGGAAAATAAAAATATTTTTTCTCAATAATTTCTTTTCAATGCCGAATTTTCTTAGATTGATCCTTAGATAATGCATTGTTATATATTTTTAAAATATCTTTATCTTGAATTAAAAGAGAATCATCAATACTACAGTGTCACTCCTAAACATTTAAAAATAGTGCTGAATATCCAAACTATTAATTATTAAAATTTTAATTCCTCACTTAGTATACATGAATTTAATTAGTTGAGTTTTACAGTAGCATTATTTTGAATTATTATAGAATCATCAATACTATAGTGTCATTCCTAAGCATTTAAAAATAGCACTGGGTATCCTATCTAATAAATTATAATTATTAAAATTGTAGATCACTATCTAATATTCATGAATTTTTGACATTCATGACTTTAAATTAATTGAGTTTTACAATATATAATCAAACTGCTAATGAACAATAGATGCCAAAAACTTATAGAGGAATTAGCATCTTAAAATTTAAATCCACCAGCTTCGCATAAAGTTAATTTACAACGATTTCTTCACAAATTTCAGGCAAATCGGAAAAATGACATATTTTTCCAGTTTTGATTTTAATATTATCATTCAGCTTTTTCTAAAGTCTTAATATTAGCCATTTCAACCATTTGATTTTATCAATCAACTTATCCTTCTGGAAATACGTTTTTTAAAATTTATGTTTGATTTTATTTAAGAAATAGCTTGCCTGATTTTATTTAAGAAATAGCTTGCCTATCTTGTTTAAAACAGTTCACCCAATCACCATCCTCTAGTAATAATAATTTGTATGCAGAAGAAAGCAACCAAAAAATTCATTGTATTGTTTTTCTTCTATTTTATCTTCTCTTTAAGCATGGGAAACAGGGATTTTTTTTATTTTATTATTACATAAGAATAAGTTAATTAATTTAAATTAAAATTAAGCTTTATATTGGATCAATTTATTCAATAACTTTTTTTTTAAATAAAGAATACTTAAATTAAATAAAACTGTTTATTCATCTTTATGAAAACAGCAATGATTAGAAATAATTTAGTGTAGAAATCGCATTTATTTTAATAAGTTTTTGTTTTTAATTACCTTTCATCTTTTTCGGCACAACAGGCAGGGGAAGTGATGGTGAAGATGGCCTACAATGTAGGGTACCCAATGTAAGGCAGTATCATCATGGTCTCAAAATGGGTGGATCCTCGTAATTTAGAAGCATTGACCGAGCAGAAGACCCCAGGCTTATGAAACGATAATGAATTATAATGTGAAATGATACTCTGAGAGGTATCCTTTCACAGCGAAGACAACAGAGTCTTTACATATTTAACGTAACATAGGCCACCATTAACGAAGACCATAGATCTTCGGTTGGGTAGGGATTTGAACTCGTCTTCCGATAACAAAATCGAACGTCTAACCATTCATATCCTGGTGGCCTCTTTATTTTAATAATAAGTCACAATTTGAACTACTTAAAAACACAAGTGTTAAGTATCAAAAGATATATGTATTAGTTTGGGGAAAAAGAAATCCATTATTTTTACGAGAACTTTTTGTAACTTCTTTCAGATTCACTTTGTAAAAAGGTTTAATACAGTTTTCATGTAGATATTTAGGTCTTGTGCGAAGCTACGACTGCTGACATGCTGTCAAGTTTGATAATTTTTGATACTTTATAGACATTCTCGACGATGTTGTATTCATGCGAGGTGCATCTTTAGCATCCAAATACCCAAACGGGATCAACGAAACCAAAATTGTGCGTAACTGGTTGTTACAGTCATATATAGGACGAT
>JAPDSC010096336.1:0-15253 GCA_026290005.1 Latrodectus geometricus
AATAAATATTTATTTAAAAACGAATATAAAACAATTGGTTTTACAAGTGCCTTGTATAATTGCATTTTTGATTTACAACTTATATATATTTAGATTTAAGCTAGTTTTAGAATCTATGAAAAATGTTATGGATTGCATTTTTGAATTTAATTTTGATGTCATTACAATTGTTTACAATGATGTCTAAATTTTGTCATTAATTTTTAGTGGTTGTAAATTTGCGATTCTATTTATCATTGCCATGAATTTAGTTTTCTCTTCATGGACTATCATTTTCATTTTTTGCTGTGGTCTCAAGTGCACTGAAAGCTTCTACTGTAACTATCCAAGTTCTTCCTAAGATATAAATATTGTCTGCAATTGATTCTGTACAGATTTAAAAAAAAAAAAAAATTGTTTTCTGCATTTGTGTACTAGTCTCTAATTACCTTCTCTAGTGCTATATTAAACAGATGATATGAGTATCTTAGTTTCAGTCCTTTTCAGTATAGAAAGCCTCAGAATTCTAATCCCAATTTTTCACTTTATTCCATTGGGTGTCACACTTGTGATGTTAATAAATATTTAGATTCCCAACTCCATCCATTGCCTGAAACAATTTCTTTTAATGCTATTGTAAGCAGCTCTAAAATCGATAAAAAGGTGATAAATATCATGCCATATTTACTGAACTTCTTAAGCATTTATCTAATATTGTGTATTTGATTTGCAGTTGACCTACCTTTTTGGAATCAACACAATATTCTCCTATTACTCTGTAAGTAAAAGTGTTAAGTCTTTCTGCCAAGATTGTTTGAAAATCTTGTATAATACATTCAGAAGAGTAATTCATCTCTACTTTTTACATACAAGCATGTTTCCGTTTTTATATATTGGACACACAGAAACATTTTTTCTCAATTCAATAAGCATTTTTTCTATTACCCAAACATTTTAGATAATGATGTTTCTTGATGAGTTTAGGCTTCTGTAACTTAAAAAAAATTGGCTTTAATTCCTTTTGAACTGTTATTTATTATAGTTATTGTTTTTTCAACTCTTTCCATGGAAGGTTTGGTTTGTTGGGTTTTGTGGCGCAAAGTCCAAAGAGGACATGCTGCACCAAAAATTACACTTTCCATGGAAGGTGGATCTAACTCTTTCTTGTTGGGTCTTAATTATATCTTCTGTGTTTCTTTTGGAAGTATATTCTCCTTTGAGAGCCATTTTAAAATGTTCTCTATCTTCTTAGTACTTTAATATAATCAATCATTTCTTTATTTTCAACACTACAAATGTCAGTTCTGGAGGGGGAAAAAACTATCTTCTTAAGTTGTACCCTTCCTTGTAGATATTTCTTGCTTCTTTTTTTAAAATTATTCTATAATTTTTCTTTCTTTGAAAATTTTTCTCTTATTTCATTCTTATACTTATTCATTATTTTTGGCCCTTTCTAGCCAGTGTGTATTACAGTTGTCAAGATAAGCATGATTTGAACCAGAGACTGAAAGAATTTGTGAAATCAGAGTTAAAGCCAAACCTCATCTGTGTATATAAGCCAACAAAGAATAGGGAGAAAACAAAGATTTTCTATAGAAAACCAGTAAAAATCATAACAAATTGACATAACCAATCAGCAATCTTGTCAAAATGACATAAAATTGGTGATTGGAGACATGAATGCTAAAATTAGTGTAGAGATGAAAACACACTTAACTATATAGGGAAACATCATAAGACATTTAATGACAATGGAAAAAAGTTGAGTTTTCACAGCTAATTTGATGCTATTTATAATTATCTTGTAAATGTAATACAATAATAAGCACATTTTTACCATTTAACTTTCACATTACTGTGAAGTTGGACTGAAGAGACAAATCTAAAATAATAAAAAGAAAATATCCAAATTGAAAATACTTCCGAATTTTTATTATTATTATAATTATATAAGGTTGAGAGCTTGCATATATAGATATGATTAAATAAACAGTTTTCTGTTTCTAGAAATTTAGCAGAACTACTTCTGATTAAATAAATAAATATGATCAATTGTTGGTTTTTTAATGTTAAGGCTTCATTTTTGTTTAATTTAAAACCAAAAAATCGGCTATTTTTCCATCATCTTTTTGTATACAAGCACTAATGCAATTAACCTACAAACTAAATACCACACAATAAATAGCAAAATCCAGGTACAAATTGGATTTGCAATCTATTGATTTGAAGGGTGCACTCACTCATCTGCCATTTTGATAGCACATCAGAAAAGAAAAATTAAAAATAACTATGAACAATAACAATGTAAATCAGATACATCTTATAAAATATTGTATATTTATGCAAATAACTAAATATCATTCTTTTATCACTAAATTTTGATTTCAAAATGCTAAAGTAAATTTTAAGATTAATTTCTGTCATTCACCACTTTAACAAAAGCTCTCACAATAATATTAACTAAGAAGCTTCTCTTGGATAAGGTTTTTCAATTGAAACCCACACATGGTGCCATTATATATGTATATATAATATATACATACATGCACACATCAATTATAATGTTCCACATCACTGTTGCTTTCAAGGATCATATGTATTTATGTTATATTCTTCCTGTGTAAGAGACAATGTTATTTATATGGGAACTGAAGAATGAAAGAGAAGTAAATGAAATATATTCAAAGCACTGATTAATAAATCTTTCACATAAATGTAGTGTGGACTGTATTCAAGGATCACTTTTGACTAGTTTCATATCAAATGTTTAAATATGGTTTATATTTGCACATGCCATGTTTTCAGCAATAGCTTTCAAATTTTAATATTTGAAAACAACTATAAAACATTCTTAAATCAATTTATTATAAAAAGTAAATTTAGATTGTCTTTTCTTTACAAGAAATATTTACCTTTTAATTCTTCTTCTCGACGTTTAGCAGCTTCTTCTCTTTGTTTTTTTATGATAGCTAATCTTGCTAAGTCAGCTTTTGCTTCATTTGTTTTTCCAGCTGCATGCATTTTTTGGTAATGCATTTTGGCTCTTTGTTTCTCCAATTCTTCTCTGCAATAAATTAGAAACTCTTATGTTGCTAAAACTTCCACATAATATTGATAAGTATTTCTTACAGTAAAGTCTGTAGAAGTTAAAGAAAAGAAGGAAAATATAAAAAGAAAAACAAACTCAAATTGTATGATACAAATAAATACTTAAAAAATTAAATTGGTAAAAAATTTAAAAATAAACTAATTTAATAAAATAGACAGGAAGCATATAATAAAATAGAAGATAAAGATATATGGGCTTTGTGGAACTTCGCCCAATGGACTGTCATGCCACTGAGTTTAGTTTATTGATATGTAGATCTAAACTTGTTACCAAACAAGATATAAATACTTTTAGAAAATATAGGGAAAACAATGATAGAATTAAAATTTAAATTTCCATTTAGAAAAGTTATTTGCAAGATTGAATAACTCTTAATCCTATAATATTTTCATTTTAAACTTTTTTTTTCAAAAAAAAAATAAATAAATAAATAAATAAAATAAAAAATAAAATAAATAAAAATAATTATTACCTCTCTCTACGAGATAGCTGAGTATTTTCAGTTTCATCCAATTTCAATTCTTCAACTTTTTTTTCTTTTCTTACAACACGATTAGGATTCTCTATATCTATTAAATGCTGAACACCTTTTGCTTTAGCCTTAAAAAAAAAAAAAAAAATTTAACAATTTTAGCAGTAAGCAAAATTTGATTTGCTTCAGTTACATTTAATATATATTTAATGAAAATAAAATTTACTGACAATATTTTATGGAAGTGTTAGCAAACCTTTGGGCTCATAGAAAAAATTTAGAAATTCATTTGTTATCAATACCAATATTAAATTTCAATAAATAAATTTTGAAAAATAGAGTGTTTTTATAATTTATAGTAAAAACAAATTTACTTCTTCACTCTTTACATTGTACACAAAGAAATTCATATTCTATTGAAAATTTGGAATGATTACATAGTAGCATTGATTGCTGGTACAATTCAGAAATACAAGTATTGGTTTTGCATTCTACTGTTCTCAGATTTTTACTTCCATAGGAACTTATTTAGAAATGATATAATTATTAGGATCTAGTTCCTGTTGGTAAACAATACCAAAATTACTTAACATTTTAATTTGCATTTAAGAATATTTTTTAATTTCTAATAGGCTGGCATTATTTAAAAAAAGATTTGGAAGACTGGATCCCACCATCATGGCCACATTTAACTTATTACATAAGCTTTTTGTTATTGCCACATACATATAAGTTTAACTGAAACAATTTTTTAAAATAAAATTATGCATTAGATGCTTTTTTTCTACAAGTTAATAAACAAAATGCCCTTAGGTAATAAAATATTTTAAATTAAAAGAAAAGAAACAGTTAAATTTGAATATTTTTCATACAATAAAAAAAATATCAAAAAAATTGCACTATACACATTCAAAATTGAGATCTAGTAGCCACATACAAAATAAAAATATTATTTCCATGGTAAAAAAAGAACTAAATATTTTAAAACAATAAAAAGTCAAAATCCTGTTACTGTTAAAAATAATTTTTTTTTAATACCATGCAAATGAATATTTACATATAAACACACAATTGTAGAACCAACATTTAAAAATAATCATGATTTTTCTAAAGTACACTTATTTTTTAAGCAAAATACTATTTTTCATTGTTACTTAAAGAACATTGTGCATTTTAGAGCAAAAAGGGAATGCAATTTAAAACAACATATTTTGTTTATAAACAATGAACTCCTCATTAGTTTTTATAAAAATTAGAATTTCCATGACAATGGAATAATGGATATCTTATCAAATTTTAATCATGATTTTTAAATTTTTTTATTTATAAAAATTTATGAAGATCCTTTTTTTAATAGCCATCAATAAAAACCTTTCATAATATAACATTAAAATCTGCTACAATACAGTAAGGAAAACATTGAGCTGCCTTTCAATTTTATGATTTAAAAAAAAAAAAAAGTATTTCTGTCAGAAAATTTAGTTTCAGTGAATTATTTTAAAGTAGTTGCTATGTTCCTTCAAAATAGGCATTTCATTTACAAAAATTCAAAGCCTTATGAAAAAAAAAAAATAATTGTTTACTTAACAAATTTTAGCATTGAAATTACAGTTGTACTATCAATTTGATCCAGAGTCTTTACTGTTAATGCTATTAATTTTGAAATTAGTACAAAGCATTTAATAAGGTAGAAAATTGAAGAGTGTGAAATTAATGTATGTATAACTGCAAATAAACAAAAACTGATATAATTCAGAAAAATGATATATTCATTGCATTTATTTTGATAATTATAATAATGGAAGCGGAAAAAAATAAATAAAATAAAATAAAAAAAATTCACAACTTAACCAGTGCTAAAAAATCAAAAACCTTCATTAACTTAAAAGCATTATTACATAGGACATCAAAAATTATACACTTTTTCTGCCAAATAAATTTAAATGGTACAATATGAAGGTTTGCTATAGAGGAATTCATTTCATGGTATTTACAGCAACTAAAAATTTAGTCATTTCAAAAAAGGAAAAAAGTATTTTGTAAAAAATTTAGTCCTACTGAAGAATAGATTTTTTGCTAGAATCATGAATGGTTAGCACAGCTATTTAAGGCTTTTAATCAAGTTATTTAATATTACAATGAAATTCAAAAGCTATAAAAGATTCAAATTCATTTAAGAATCTCAGAGGTATTTGGTTTGTCGCTCAATGGTCATTTCTTTCACTAGGGGGACAGAACGTATAGTTTTAAGAAGATTCCAAACCACTAACATCCAAGCCCAAAATGGGATTGGAATCCATGAACTGTTAAAGATTTTGGAGAAAGATTGTAAGGAGTCATAAAATAGGTCCAAAGATGTTCACTAGATTTAAAGTCAAACTTAAATGGAATTACGTTTCTTTAATAACATATCTATTTATGTAATCACAATTCTGTATACAGATAAAATATTTAATCAAAATTTCACAGCTCTACTACTGAAAGCATAAAAGTCATTGCAGTTATCAAAATATCTCAACTCGAGCTCTATTATTTTTTTTACCAATAAAGTCTTAGAAATGTAACTTAGTAATAAAACTTTAGTAATGTTGAATTGACTGCATCTTGTGTTTACTTCTTACACAAGAGTACACAATGAATTGCAATACAACCTATAGCTTCTGACTAAAAAATGAATAAACTTCCATTAAACTATAATTAAGATGTATTCTTCTGTCCATCACAACTGATAATTTTTCAGAAATTCAGCAAGATTAAACATTTTATTGGACAATTCACTGATTGTAAAGACGCCTATGAGCTACGATTGAAAATAAGTTTTCAATGTCATTAAAACATTTTGTAAGATGTTTGAAGACAAATGTGATTTACCACAGGAGCCTAAATATTAAAGTAACAATTTTTAGATAGTGTTGTAAAGGAAAAGATGACTTATGGTTTGTTTTTCTGACTGGATAATAGACTGGGTTTAATTCAATTTTTCACTTGAAGTACAGTATGATAAATATTAATGAAAATTAATAATCTCGGTTTGTAGCATTCAAATTTTGAGAAATCAAGAAAAATTTTCTTTATTAGAGAGAAATTTAAGAAATAATGTCCAAATCAAATAATGTATCAAAATTTGAAAACAGATGCTCACACACCTGAAAGATATTTTTTTCCTATATTAGTTTCTAATTAACGCTTTTTGTTATTGTTATTTTGCTCAGAAAAATACCAATCTTTTATTTCAAAAAATTTAAAAGTCATATATACCAATAACATTAAAAATTCAAAGAAATGTAACAAGTACCATACATTGAAGTAACTGATCTTCTCTCAACCCTTTATAATTAGTATGTAATAAAATGTCTTGATGAAAATTATTTCTTCATTTTCTAAGAATAATTTTGTGAATTTCAAAGTATAATATTTTATTAAAATACTACAAAAATAAAAGAATAGGTCACTTAAATAAGAAAGACATTGCACAAAATAATAGTTTACATGAGTATGATTACAGCCAAAAAATTAAATAGAATACAAATAAAAAACAAAATATACTGTACTACTATGATTATCTGACACTCATTCATAAACATACGAGTGTAATAAAATTTCCAAAATAATACACATGAAGTTAATGCCCACAAATGTGTATTAAAAGTTCTTAGCATACAACT
Organism: Latrodectus geometricus; assembly: GCA_026290005.1. Taxonomy (NCBI): domain Eukaryota; kingdom Metazoa; phylum Arthropoda; class Arachnida; order Araneae; family Theridiidae; genus Latrodectus; species Latrodectus geometricus. The sequence goes on from JAPDSC010096336.1 coordinate 7,226, forward strand.
GGAAAATTACTTAACACAAAATTTCTGTCACTTCACAAAAAATAGAATTCAAGTGAAAACAAAATACCTGAGAAATTTGATGAAAAATAAAATTCATATTGAAAAAAACAATTTTTGAAAAGTAACTTTTTAAAATATCAGGTATTGCAAAATGAATTTTAGGATATTTTAAACAAGAATACTCTATTGGGTATTTGAAAACAATATGTTAATAAATGAATCTGTTACTAGGAGAATTAAAAACTTCCTAAGTATCTAAACATACAATATTTCAAAAGAACAAAAATAAAGGCATGCAAATTAACAGAATATTTTTAATGGAACTTACAATATAGTTTTACCATAAATTTGTAGACATTACTGGAAAATTTTTTAACTCATATAATTGTTGTAAAAAATCATTTTAATATTAAGCAATTCTATTTTTCCTTACCTGCTTTTCTTCTTCAGTATCACTTTCTTCCTCTTCAGATGACTCTTCAGAGCTAGATTTAGAAGCATCTGAATCTTCCTCACTACTCAGTTCTCCACGTTGTTGCTGAAAAAAATTTAAATTAATAATTCCATATTTTACAAATTTCTAATATAATTAGAATATTTATATTTAGCAACAAACAGGTACAATAGAACCTATTTTCATGAACTTGCAATTTAAGAGAGCTCATGAGTTTATAAACAAGTGGCTGGTTCTTAATATTGTTTCATAGACACAATTTTAAAAACCATTTATTTGAATTAAAATTTTGAAAAAAAAAAAAAAAAAAAAAAAAAAAAAAAAAAACTTTTTTAAATTTTTAATGTTTGTAAAAATAGAATTGAAATCCATGTGTCCGAATATATTCAATAGCTACAGATGCAAATATTGCAAGACACTTTTGCAAGGAGTACTAATGACTTGGAATTGTACTTATCTATGCTCAGAATGATGTTGCAAAAGTAAAAAAAAGTAATAGTTATGTCATCTTAATAGACTAGCTTTGTTTGAGAATATGACTTGAAATGAAGATGAGTTAATCATTCATGAACTTTGACAAAGAAAGCTACTATTACCTAGAATTTCATTTCATATATTTTTAAATGAAGAGTCAGATGTAATTTGTACATAAAGAGTATTGGATGACTGAGAATAGAAAATAACTTTCAAATATCAGATAAAAAAATTATGCAGTATTATGATAGTTTGCAAAACAAAAATAAATTGTAAACAAGAGTAAGATTTCTTTGAGAAAAATAATAAAATGCTTTCCTTAATAAATATGCCTTAATAAAATGCTTTAAAATGATGAAAAAATAAAAAATGTGTTTTTAAAAATGCAGTTTTAAAACAGAAAAAATAAGATTAATAAAAAAAAAAAAAAAAAAGTAAAGATTAAAACTCTGGTTTTTAAATAATAAAATATGAATATTTTTAACAATGAACTTAAATTGGCCTGTATTTCTTATATTGTGTATACTAAATAATTTTTTCTAGTATTTATAGGGACAGCAGTTTGGCAATAGAAAAATTAGAAGCAAATTCCAAAATTTATTTTTTCTAGTCTTAAAACTTTTGATTTTCAGAACTATTTTATTAGTCCCTTTGAGTTTGTAAATATGCAAGGCTACTGTAATAAGATAAACTAGTATTATTGGTATAAAACATTTTCCAATAGATCCCTTTTTAACCAAGCAAAGAAGGAACAGACAAGGATAAGGAAAGAAAAATTTAAAAATTGATGAAATTAATTAAGAATATCAATTTCTAATGGCAATTTCATTTCCTGCAAATCATTTATAGGTGTTGATAGTATTAGAAAAATCGTAGATTAACTTTAAATAAAAATATCAAAAAGAGTAAATGAAAGACGAGTTGTTATCGAGACTTAAGAAAACTTCTTTGTGAAATAATAGTGCATCACAGCAAAGTAAAAAGAAAATCTACTTTTATTGCAAGCTTTGTTATAGCCATTTAGCTTAGCGTTGTGCTAAATGTGTGAAAATTTTTGCTGAAACCTGTTTCTCATTAATTGTTCCCTTTGTCTAAAACATTTATGTCCAGCAGTAGACTGATCTCCAAAGGGGGGTGGGAATTCTTCTCAAATCAACACTACAACTTTTAAGATAGAGAGAATTACGGAATCAAAATAAGATACAAAGGTGGGAATTGAAAAGTATAATTATCTCTAAATTCTTGGAAAAATACATAGCTTCTTTTTCTTATTACCATTTACATGGTTAGTACATTATTAATTCCTAAATGTCACATTTAGAAATTATTCTAATGTGACATTTAAGGTCAAGGTCATTTAATATCATTATTTAGAGTCATTTAATATAATTATTAATTTCTAAATGTCATATATTTAACTCAAAAATTTTCATTTTTATCAAATAGCATTATTTTTTAAAATTGATGGACTTTGTTGGAAAGTTTTGAAACTAAAAAATTATTAAATGATTCATTTTTTGTCTACCACACATTCTTTACATATCAGCCAATATTTATATTGTATATATTAAAATATTTATAAACATGCAAAATATGTAGTTTTGACACTTAAATTCACAAGTTATTTACAGTTTAAGCAATTTTGGAACTTTAAAAGTCCAAATGTATTAAATGTTTTCATATTTGAGTGCACATAAAAATGTTTCCTGATAATTTATTAGTTATTTCAATTTAAATAATAAAATTATGTTTCAGTTTAAAAGAAATAATTCTATAGGAATATAATATAATCAGAAATGTCTCTGAATGTCTTAAATTTAAAGAATGGAAAAGAAATGCACATATTATATAAAACAGAACCTTCAAAATAATTCAGAATAAAAACAAGCTTTTATTTTATAATAAAGAAGTGTATTTACAAAATTTTAAGAAATAAGCTTATTAAACATATTAAAAATAAGTGGAAATTTTACAATGGTAAAATAACCGATTGAGAAGACATCCCAAAGTAATATCATGAGATAAAAAAAAAATTCATTTTAACTGTCATATCTGAATTTCTTTATGGTTTGTTAGTCACTCATTGGTCATTTTTAGCACATTAAGATGGGAATTAGTTTTAAGTATGTAATTTGAGGTAATAATTTAAATCAATGAAAAACTTACAAAAATATTCAGCGTGTCCATTTTGGTAAAACATAATAAACTTACACTATTTAGCTGAAAATATTTCTGATTTTATTTAAAAATCTATATATAAGTAGATAATTTCATTTTAAAGAAATTAAAAACTTAATGGGATTAAAAATTTAAATTAGTTTAATCTCATAGGGTGTTGACACTTTTCTAAATACGAGAGTCATACTTCAAAAAATCTTTTCTATTTTAATATCAACTGCTAGTGGGTTTAGTAATTTGCAACATCAATTGCAATAACAGTGCAACATCAACTTTGTTCAGTAAATTAAGATTAATTTTGACGTATTTACAACCTACCACAGAACAAGATCACCTAAGTGACTTAGCATTCTTAAAAATAGAACAAGAAAAATTTAAAAATTAACACTGATGAAATAATTGATCAATTTGTTTGATCAAAGGCAAAGAAAATGTATGTAGTATAAGTAACATATCAGACTACTATTGTTGCTATTAAGTACATACATTTGCATCTATAATGTATATTAACAAGTGTCCATTGCTTAAAAACTGTTTTCAAAACAATTATACTAACATAAAACATGAATGCTTTTTTTTACCTAATTCTAAATTACCATAAGTTTGGTTATTCCACTGACATATTTTTAAATCTACAATTCTAGTTTTGATATTTTTTAACTTTATTTTTGTCCATAATTTAAAAATATAACATGAGCTTTTTCAGATAATATAAAATATACATAAATTTTAAAGTAGGTACTTTTCCATAGTTGATTACAATATATTCTATTACAAGTTATTATTATATAATTATTACAAGTTACTATATTATATTTTTGTTGAGAATGAGAGATGCAAAAATGGATATCAATCTGGACAACAATTATATATACTACACCGCTACCTAGGGTGTGAAGCGCCTTCTTAGTAAGATGATTAGCCTCATACAAACTTCCTATTGTTTAGATCTCAAGAATGGATCTATAAAACTAAATATCAAGCAATGAAAGGTCTGCGCAAGGAAAAGCTGAGTTGACCAAGCCCAACCAGAGGATTAAGACTTGGATCTAAGCAATGGAAACATTACCACTATGCTACGGGCTCCTTTACCATAAATGTCAATTTACGAAGTTCATAATTAAAAAACCTAAATAGTTAAGCAGGAAATTATTATTTATCAAAAAAAATTTTCTTGCATTTAATTTTTCTACTTTATTGTCAGATTTAATGGTTTAAAGTAAAAAGTAGAACAAATAGAGTAAAACTAAAAGTTATAAAATTTTCGCCAATAACATTTCGAAATTTTATATATTTGCTCCTACGGACAAGCCTAATTAATATTAAATTCTTCAAAATTTAAAAAAAGAATTCTCTCACACTGAAAAGGAATTTATCTTTATTATTAATTTATTAAATCCTTGCCTGCCTTTCTAAAAATCACATAAAATGTAAATGAAAAACTATAAATCAATACTAACTCTCCATTGCCTTTCCTTTTCTTTCTTTTCCTTACTTTGAGCAAGTTGATCTGGATTGGTAAAATGACGACGCTGACCTTTATGACCACTGCCACCACGACCTCGTCCTAAAATCAAATTTAATATAATCAATAAGAGATTATGAGTGTCAAAAGCAAGAGAATAAAACATATATCTTATATAAAATCCTTATTGAAATAATCATGTGATGCATAATAAATTTAAATAATTCTTGCTCATTTTAATATTCAAATTTCAGTTAATTTTTTTATTACTTGGCTAATTTTATTCACACAAAATAAATACAGACTAACACCAACCAATCTTTATCCAATGATCAAACAAAAATAATTCCTGAGATTAAAATTTATTGGTTTGTTTATCTGTATTTTTCACTAAGAGATAATTTCAAATTAATGATAATTTTTAAATTATTATTTAGCTTCTTTTTGCATTAAATAAATTTTGTCACTTAAGTTTAGCATCCTTACATGGTTTCAAATAAAATCAATTAATAAAGAATTTTCTTATAATTAAAAAAATTCTTTTTCTAATTATAAGTACATTTTTCATAATAAGAAAAAGAAATTTTTTAATTATAAGTTAAACACTAATTCTATTTAAGTTTTGGCACAAAATTGGCTGCAGAGATACTAGTACATTGGTAACTAAATTTTTAATGAAAAATTATAAATATTATATTAAGAAATACTTACTTTCTTCAACAATAGAAATTTAAAAAGAAAATTCACAAAAATAATAAGATAATATATTAAAGAACTAATATATTAAGAACTACTATCTACTATTATGAAATGTAATAACTATTCTGTAATATTTTTAAATTGTCTAATGAATAGCTCAAAATTGTCACACTTGTTTTCTACTTTGAATGAGCTGGTTTGAAAATAGGCTACCATTATTATTATTATTTAGCTTCTTTTTGCATCAAATAATGTTTGCTTTTGACACTCTTTTAATCTCTTATTGATTTTTTAAATAAAGCTATTAATGTATTACACATTTAAACTTATAAAATGCTTTCCAGAGTTATTTAATCCTTAGGAAGAATATGGCCTTCTGTGGAGATCCTGTAGTGAATTCATTAAAATATAGAAATAGGACACAACTGCATTAGATATAAACAAAAAAATTCCTTTTATAACAGTAGTTTTTCTTTAATACTATAAAAACTATATAATATATACACTAATACAAGTTATATATTGAATATTTCTGATTTATTTTAAAAAGCTCTCCCCACTTTTTAATGAAAGTTGATATACTTCATCATATACATAATATGAAGTTTTCATGAACTACTTTCACAACCATATTGCTAGAATTAAAAATATTTTTTCTATTTATTTAATACTTAGAATAAATGAATAAAAAAAAAGAAATTGCAATCAAAAAAGGAAGAGCATAAAAGAAAATAAACTACAAAATGTATTAAATTCAGGAAAAGATAATTTTACCGTAAATAAGTTTGTATATATACTTTTGATTGAATAAGTAACCAAGACTAACATGATTAGTTTTCTCATCAAGTTTCCAAAACTTCAAAAATTATTTGTGTGTTCTAAATTTGTTATAAAATTGGTACTTGTGTTAAATCTCATCACCCAGAAATATTGGTGCAAATTTCTTCAAATTGACACTAAATCATTTCACATTATGCTTTAACAACTCTACATAAAGTTTGGAGAGCAAAAAAATATTAAAAACAAGTTAAAAATTGAAAACTAATGCAACAGTCATATGGGGCTGAAAGCTAAAAATTAAATAACAGGAAAATGAAATTTATGCCTTCTATGCAAAATATTTCCAAAGAATTCTGCAAACTTACTGGCCACATGAATATCGTTTACTTGAACATCTGATGAAAACCAGAAGAAAAGCCGATTTAAAATAACTTTTAGGCAGATGATCCTAAATGAAAGAAATAATTTTGCATAGGCCAGTAGGGGGCTGGCCACAGAAGCAACACTGAATGAAAATGAAAAGAATAAACTCATAGCCGCATGTGCCATAATAAGCTACAATAACAAAATAACATTTCATTATTTCTCTGTCTATATTCCATGAAAGCTAAACAAAGAGAAACATTGTTCTCTTTGTTTTACTTCTCATGAAATAAAACAAAGATAAACATTAAAAAAATGTTGATGTAAATGTAATAAAAACAACTAATTGATGTGGTTGTTTATTTGATAAAATAACTAAGCATGAACATTTAGTTCCTTATTCCAACAACAAAAAAGCTATTTAAATAGAAAAAATTAAAAGGATAATGTTTTATCTGTAGGCAACACAATCACATTAATTTTTGTATAACGTTATCACAAAATAATGATAACCATCAATAATTCAATAGATTTAAACTGTAATGAGGTGGTTTAGATTTTCTTAAAAAATACAAATAAAAATTTTTAACACAATAATTGGTAATCATAAACAGTATTAAATAGGAAAAGTTTATCAAAGCTCTGATTGCAATTTGCAATGATTTTCTTAAATAATTGTTTCTAATTACCTTATATCAACGGATACTATAGTGAAAAGGGTACTATTGAATTAATACCCCATCAAATTATCGCAAGCAACTGAAGCAGTTTCTGTCAGAAATAAACTAAGGCATTTAAGTAAGTTTTTATCAAATCATATTATTTATAAAATGTAAATAAATACTAATTTTAGTAGTTTCTAAAAATTTAAACTTTTTTAAACAATATACGGCACAAATATTTACAACTCTGCAAATTTTTCTTTCCCATTATGATGATTATTGCATGGAGGTATAATGGAATTCACCGCAAATAGTTTAGTACTTTATAAAAATAAAAGGGAAACAGTTTCTAGAAGAATTATTTAATAATTTTTAATTTCAGCAAAGTCCTAAGAGTCAGCCCAGTAAAAAAATGTACCAAATTGGTTTACAGTGTCTGAATGTTTTCTTACAACTTCTGTACAGCTTCAAATGTAAGAACTTCTGGTAACATCATAAAACTTTTACTTTATGTGCATGCATGAAGTTTGATTGATAAATTGAACTTCCATTTTTTTTTTAATTATGCAAATGATAATAAGATCTAATTTTAACTTTATGTGTTATTTGCTTAAAACTACCATTGTATGTAATAATTTGTATCTATTGAGCACTGAATAAAATTTTTAAGTTTCATAATTTAGGTTTAATTAAAATTTTTAAGAAAATTTTCATATTTAAGCTTACTTTGTAATACTTAAAAATAAGTTTCCATAAATATGTATTTTATTTACATTATTAATTTGGTTTAATTGCCTGGTTCATTCATGGGTTAGATAACACTACACTGAAGACTTTTTAAGGTGGGTGCCACTGTTTGGCTAATTAAAGTCAGAGTTTTCATAAAAAAGTGTATTTAATTTATGTTATATATTTAGCTTTATTGCTCAGTTGTCTCTGTGGAACATTGCGCT
>JAPDSC010096342.1:0-14415 GCA_026290005.1 Latrodectus geometricus
GATTGAACTCTTATTTTATGAAGCTACTGTGATGTCACAGAAGCTTCAAAAATTTTATGTCATCGAACCATTGCCTTTATTGATATTATAGAATGGAAAAAAAAAAACATTTCTGAATAGGAAACTTTTCCGATGTATCATTTTTTACATTAAAATTTTATTTTGATATTTTGCATGTAATAATCTCAATTAAAAATAATTAAATGATAAAATTGCTTAACACCATAAAGCAGTTTTTTTTCCCAGAAAAACTGTAAAAAAGGATGCATGTGTCATTATTGTTAAATAAGTTTAAATATAATCCAGTCTATCTATTTTTATCAGAATGGATCTCAGATGAATATTCGAAATAAACTAATGTAAAATACAGGAATGTCCGTGTGAGGCACAGTCATGTGTAAATTTTACCTGTGTCGGAGACACAGACAAATGCGTTAAGACGTTAATTATTCTTTATTGTGATTATTTATAAAGGTCAGATAAAAAAAGTGTTGAATACAATTTGATTTTATTATTTTTATACATAACTCTGTACTTGTATTGGAGGAATTGTAAATATTAGAAGACTTGCTTGAAACAGAAATGAACTTCATATTATAACATAATTTTTTATTTAAAGTGTTTTCAACAGTTTGAGTTTCAAAAGACTATATAAAAACAAAGTATTGATGTTAATAAAATTATTTGGGTTCTTAAATAAGAATTTGGCATTTTGACTTTTGATTCTATGATTGACATAAACAACTTAGTTTACAAGAATAGAAATATATAGGTTCTCTATATTTTAAATATTATTGTCAGTTTTCAAATATTTTGAAATATAAATATTTGAGTTAATATCATTTGGAGTCTGACTGATTTTGTATTTCCATGCACAAAAACTGCAACACTTCGTTCTTTAATTTGACAAAAAAGTCAAATTTCTTATTTCCACTAATTTTTTTTAATAATTTATTACTGAAATTTAAGCAATATGCTTTGGCTTCAAAGTTTTTGAAAAATAAGCTAAGATCTGTGATACTGAATTTGAAAAGGCGAAATACAGTTGAAAATTGTACACAGTGTTGTTAAATTAAAAGCATCTTAGAATTATCATAGTAACGAACGTTTCAAAATAATATTAAATTTTGTACATTTTTAAACAGTCCATATAAATTAGATTATTTTCTAAAGCTCAAAGTTTTACCTAAATTTAGGTATAGTTTAAGTAAGTATAAGAAACAGACCAATTTAGTAAATCCTTATTTTGATAATATTCTTTGAGGATTCATTTTCTTTATGGCGGGGATCAATGCTCATAAAAAATTAATTATTAGTTTTCAATTTGTAGGTCATCAGAAAAAAAAGGATTTTTTGTTTAATTTTTCTTTATATTTCTAACCATTTCATATGCACCATTTCTAATATAACCCCAGTAAATAAATTCACAGTTATACATATTAATAAATAACAATCAGTGAGATTATTTGTTCCTAAAAGAGAGAATTTTTATTTTTCAAACAGTTTATGAGTTTCATTTATATATTTAGGATTTAATATTGAATGTAAATTTTATTATATTAATAACCATTTAAAAATTGTTAATGTTGCAATTTGTCAGCTATACTTGTTTCGTTCTTCCTTCTTTATTTTTGGTTATTAATCAATATGAGAATTGTTTTTACTAACATGATAAAATGAAAAAAGTTTATCCATTCAAAACTTTTATTAAAACAAAACTTAAAATTCTTACAAAGCATACTATAATTTGATTATGCATTTTTCTCAAAGAACTATAATACAAAACTATGATTAAATTAGGGATTATTCTTTGAAAACAAGTTTCGAGTAAAAATTAGTATTATTTGTAAAGTTTTCAGGGATAGGAGTACTAGCCAAATAATTAATACATTTTAGATCTCCATTTAAATTATTTCTAGGAAGAAAGTGTGCAAATATTTTTTATGCCGTATTTTACACGTCATTATTATGTTGCTATAAGCAAGTTGAAAGAGCACATTTTACTAGGAATAAAGAAAATTGGAAAAAATAACATTCTTTCACCTTTTGAAAAGGGTTTTTTTTTTTGATATACGTTTACCAGGAAATTTGTTTTCGAAAATATCAAAATCTCATTGGTTTCCAAAAAGTAGAAATATTAAAAGTTTTCAAAAATTAGAAACAATAGATCTTCTCTAAAAAACGTAATAGTTGTTCAAAAGCAATATTTCAAGACAGAGATCAGCACTCTCTCCGACGAATTATATGGCAAAACAGGAATTCTATTGAACTTGAATTGACAGACAAAGTCTATCAGGGCTCTTCTTAACAGGTTTCAGCATAAATCACGTGAAAAGACTTGAGCATAGCATAGGGATGTACATTTGGGTGCTCGTAAGAAAATCATGCATTTTTTATGTAGTAGTTTAGGGAAAGAAGTCAAGAAATATCTGAAATTTGAAAACTAGTAATGCAGTCAAATGAATCATGTTACTCGTTTATTTTTCACTAATGAAAGACAACAAATTTAGCTATTATCTCACAAACCCATGAATCCAATTTGCCTGACTCCACTGTTAAGCTAACTGTCTATTAAGAGAGTATCATGATACGAGGCATGTTTTTCTGGCTTGCCTTTGTGTTTCTCGCTAGTAAATAAACAATCATGAATACATATCTATACTAACACATCAAACGTAATGACGACGAATATTTTATAGGTGGAAATATAATTATGAGGAATAGGAATTCATTATTTGTCAGAAGAGGAATTATATATGAAGTGTCAAAATTGTTTCGCTCTACATTCGGTTTTCATATAATATCCCTCACCAATGTGAAGCAAATATCTTAACCCAATAGAAATAGAGTGGCTATGGTGGACAAACTCATACTTTTTCATTTAATTATTCATACTCTTCCATAAAATATACAAAAGCTGAAAAGCTGCCTGATCAAAGCATTATATTGATTAATTGCACTTCAAACGCTTGTGGGTTGGGTGCCCAAATGAATAAGAGATATAATCCGGCAAAAAAAGGTTATTAAAATACTAATCTTGTGTTTCTTATTTATTAACAAGAGTGTGTGTCTAGAAAATATTTTTCTACCTTAAAAAAACAATCATTTTCAAATAAAGAATAGTAAAAATATAGTACAGTTATTCAATTTCTTAACATGCTAGATTAATTAATGAAACTAATTTATCTCACTATTCAATCTAATTTTTTATCAATATTAGGTACTGATCCATTTTTATTAATTTATTTCATCCTAAAATAAAGTTATTTCAAAAATTTAAAAGAAGTTTCTAACACATGTTTGCAATTTTAAATATTATTGTACTTCAAATTTTTTACCGTTTAGCTTTTATATATACGTCGACGTTTATCTGACGTCGATGTATTCTTAATTCCTTAATTACTGTTTCCTGCAGCTTGAGCGGCTACCAGGCGCGTCGGCAGGTGGTGGATAGCCGAACATCATGTAGTGATGACAGGATAACCTCTGAATAACAAATAGGAGGTCGCGAACCAACTCCCGTAACCCAGGTGTTATGTGATCCGTGCCTTGGGTGAATGGAACTGCGGTTATAGTTTCTTAACAGAGCCTCTAGTGCGACTGGCAAACCTCTAGAGTATTTTGCCTTACCCAGCATCTCAGGCAATACTGGGTGGACCTTTTCTGTTCCTGAGCTTTCCTTTTGAGTTAATTTATGGCTGATGAAGACAAAAACTTAACTCATATTACTGCTTCTGCAGGTAAAAAACCCGAAGTAGGCCATTCTGTTGAAGAAATGGATACTAAGGGAAAACCAACTGAAGGGGAGGAAATGGATCCCTCTTCAAAAGAGGTAGAAATGACCTCTATACCATCAACATACCAAGAGGGGCAGGAAGCCATTAGTAGCACGATTGCCTCCATGGATGGAATTAAACTCAAAAAGAGACTTTCTGGAGCACAAAGAAAGAAACTCATTAAAGAGAAAAAAATCGCTGAGGGCACTTGGGTAGAAAAATCCAAGCAAAAACAACAAGGCGAGAAAAGATCATCTCCAAGAATGGTGCAAGACACTGCCCCTAAGACTGCCAAAAAAGGACCTGAAGGTACTACCTATAAGGAGACTTTGATGGCGGTCAAAATGGCTGTGATTCTTGAGGGACATCCTTCAAAGCGGTTATCAGATGAACAGGCTTCAGACCTGGAGTTGTTGATAACCAACAAAATCACAAGAAATGTTAAGGGCTTCCCCCCCATTTTTCTTTGTTGCAGACTAGATAATGGGGCACTTATTATCAATTGTTCAGATCTGGAGAGCTCTAAGTGTCTGGAACAGACTGTCTATAAAATAAACCCCTGACAGGAGCAAACTCTTTTGGTGGGTGAGGCAAGGGAACTTGTCAGAACCACTAAAATCATTGTTAAACTGCCAAAAGTCTGCAGCAAACTGGAGCCCAAAGAGTTCTTGAGGAAAATCGGGGCACAAAATGGTGGGCTTGCCTCTACCGACTGGAATATAATCCATCGGAAGAATGAACCATCAGGACAGACCATCGTCCTAAGTGTGCCTGAAATAGATGCGGCTACACTTGAGAGAAGGGGATATAAATTTTATATTGGACTTCACCAAGTTCAAGCCAAAGTCCTTGACAAACCTTTAAAAACTGATGGGGGTGAAGGTTCTTCAAGCCAACATCCACCACAGTAGAAGTGGCACCACAAACCTCGCTAAGAATTTTCTTGGTGAGGATTTTCACCTGGCCCTGATTCAAGAGACCTGGCTTGTCAGGGGTAGAGTTAGTATCCTTAAAAGAACAAAAGGTAAGCTCATTTATGATCTTAACAGTGAAGCTAGAGCCTGCATCCTTATAGATAAAGATATTGAGGTTTTACCTCTAACCGAGTTTATTCATAGGGACCTAACAGCAGTGAAAGTCAGACTCAACATAGAGGGAAAAGATAGATAAATTTTTGTTGGCTTTGTCTACTTACCCTATGAAGAGAATGCTCCACCTGATACAACACTGCACAAACTCTTGTAGTTTTGTGCAGAACCCAAATTGCAGACAGTCCTTGGGCTAGACTGAAACTCTCATCATATCGTCTGGGGCAGCACAGACACGAACAAAAGAGGTGAGTGTCTTTTGGAAGTTATTCTTAACTATGGTTTGGATATTTTAAACAAAGGTAACGATCCGACTTTTATAACTTCTAATCGATCTGAAGTAACCGACATTACTTTCGCAACACCGGCTATTAAATAAAAATATCACGAAATGGAAAGTTGATGGGAGACCATCCGGTTCAGACCATCAAAACATCCACTTCGAAATAAACTCCAGTATAAATATTGACCGCCGCTTCAGGGACCCCATGAAGACCGATTGGAAGAATTTCCAAAAGGATATCATGGGGCTAACTAAACTGGGGGGAAATTATATTAGAGGTAATTATGATCTAGAAGTCACAGCAGAAACTCTGCAGAGTGAAATTCTAAGCTCATACAATAAAAACTGCCCAATGCGTACCAAAAGAGCAAAGCCACAGTGTCCTTGGTGGAATAACTCTTTGGAAACTGAAAGGGCAAATGTTAGAAAACTTTTTAACAAAGCAAAGAAACATGGTGAATGGCACAACTACAAGGGAGCACTCACTAACTATAACAAAAATGTTAGGAAAAGCAAACAAGAATCCTGGAGAAAGTTCTGTGAAGAGGTGAATTCAATCTCTGAAGGAGCTAGACTCCAAAGAATCCTTAGAAGGGATGAACCTATAATGGTTGGAACCTTAAAGGATGAGGATGGCAAATTTGCTAGTACCGGAAAAGAAGTATTGGAAGTTATGGCCAAAACTTACTTTCCGGGAGCCATTGATATTGATTGCAACGAAGGGCAGCATTTCATTGGTTCTATAAAAAGAATTCAAAGAAATCAATGGACCTATGCTAACAGCATTATCAATCATGATAAAGTAAGGTGGGCTATTTCCACCTTCAAACCTCTTAAGAGTCCTGGACCTGACGGTATGATGCCTGTAATGATCCAGAAGGCAGGGGATCTTATTATCCCTGTGCTAACTAGAATATACAGAGCTAGCTTAGGACTGGGATGTATTCCAAAGCTATGGCAAAAGACTAGGATTGTTTTCATTCCTAAACCTGGAAAAAACTATGACCAGGCTAAGTCTTTTAGGCCAATAAGCTTATCTTTATTCTTTCTCAAAATTATGGAGAAAATCATTGATAGGAACATCAGAGATTACCTGGGTAGTAATAGTCCCTTGCATAATCTACAGCTTGCCTACCAACCTGGCAAATCTACAGAGACAACATTATACAAGCTTGTATCTAAGACTGAGAACAACCTGGAGAGAAAGGAAATTGCCTTAGCCACTTTCCTAGATATCCAAGTTGCATTTGATAACACCTCTCATCTATCCATCCATAATGCCTTAAGGGCTACAGGGATTGAACATGCAATTTGCTCATGGACTAGGACCCTGCTTTCGGATAGATGTATACAGAGGAATATCTTCAATGAGACATTTGAAAAGAAGACAACCAGAGGCTGTCCACAAGGAGGTGTATTATCACCATTACTTTGGAATCTGGTTAAAAATAGCCTATTAAAACATCTTATTTCTATAGGTTACTATACTTAAGGGTATGCTGATGATATTGTCATACTCATCCTTGGTAAAGACCTTAACATAACTTGTCAACTAATTGAAAATGCTCTAAGTTATGTAGGCAAATGGTGTAAGGAAAGGAATCTGGATATAAATCCACAGAAGACCAACCTTATACCATTCACAAGAAAAATAAAAAGGGAGGGATTCTTTATCCCAAAACTTTTTGAGGTTGAAATCAACTTTGCTTCTGTGGTGAAATTTCTGGGCTTAATTCTAGACCAAAAACTCACCTGGAATAAACATGTTGACTACAAAATCAATCAGGCAAAAAAATGCATTATGGCATGTAGACACATGCTTGGTAAAAACTGTTGTCTACAGCCAAAAATGATGTTTTGGATGTACACAGCAATTTTTACATAAGGCCTACTTTTACAATAAGGCCTACTTTTACATATGCATCTGTGATATGGTGGTGTAAGGAGGAACAGGAAACTTTGAAGGACATGCTAGGAAGTCTGCAAAGAATGGTCTGCTTATTTATCACAAGTGCAATGTCCACAGCACCTACCAGAGCACTAGAGGCAATTCTGGACCTGACTCCACTAAATATCTTCACATGCAGCGCTGCCAGAATAACTGCATATAGAATGAAATTGCAAAATCAGTGGTGTGATAAGCCATCTTCTGGAGGTCATACTACTATTACGAAAAAAATCAACCACCCAACCATCCAAATGCCTTCGGACAGCAAGGAAAGAACATACGTTTTTGAAAGACCATACGAGGTAGTTTTTCCTACCAGGGAAGAATGGAAAAACAGCACGATTGAAATAAAAAGAAATGATCTTATCTGGTTTACTGATGGATCAAAAAAGGCAACCTCTCAGGACTGGGGGTCTGTGGCGTGGCACCAAGATTCATTCTTTATAAAGAGCTTGGGGAACATGCCACTGTCTTTCAGGCGGAGGTTCTTGCTATTACCAACTGTTTGCAGATAAATTTAAAGAAGGGATACCAAGGTAAGCGTATTCTTATTTTCAGCGACGGTCAAGCTGCATTGATGGCTCTTTACTCATTCCAAGTCAAATCGAAAATTGTAACGGAATGTAAAAATCTCCTTAAGGAACTGGCAAATGGGAATAAAATTATTCTTATTTGGGTGCCAGGGCATATAGGAATAGAAGGTAATGAAAGAGCTGATGAACTTGCAAAACAGGGATCCTCTTTCAATTCAATAGGAATGGAACCCTTTTGTGGGATCAACATGAAGACTACAAGGAAGGCAATTCAAAAATGGGAAAAATAGGAGATGAACAAAGTTTGGCTTGACTCTTCTAGACAGAAACATGCAAAAAGCATGATTTTCAACTAATCTGAGAAAATTGCATCTGAAATTCTTAGACTCCCAAGATTGAAGACTCAAGCAATTGTAGGCTTCATTACTGGGCACTATCATTTCAGGAAACACCTTCATACAATGAGGCTTTTTAAACAGGAACCAATTTGTAGGAAATGCCACGCAGGGGTAGAATCAGCTCATCATATCCTATATGATTGTGATGCTCTTGCCCTTACAAGATTCACTACTCTAGGTAATCCATATCCTAAAGAGCTACACCTAAACTCCATTGAGGGCCTATCAGGCTTTATAAACATAGTAGGTGACCCAAGACAATGGAACTAGGAAAATATTGGGCTTGGAGCATGGTACAAAATGCAACAATGCAGAGGTGCCACATATCTGACAAGCTCAAGAGAAGAAGAAGAAGATTACTGTTTTATTAACAATGTATCATTGCTTGACATTTCTAAGTTTAATCTAAAAACTCTTAAAAGTAACTTTTGTCTCTTTTCTTTTTAAAAACTTTGCAATTTTAAAATATGCGATAAGATAAAAACAATATTTCTTCATTACTTTGGATTTTCGTTCCAGCAAATATTAAAATCTCAAAACTTCTCATATTTTTTGTTTTTGTTTTAGTTCAACTTTTACAATAATAAATATCTTATAATAATAAATACTCTTCTAATAAATGTATCAGTAATTATTTAGTCCTTATTAATCAATCAATTATTTCTAATTGTGTGTAGAATATGATCATGTTTATGATTTTCCAGCAAAAGTACTCTAAGCATTTAAAAATACTTGTTTAAGAAAATACGGCTCGAAAAATTTTATTTCTTAAATTAAAATTTAGCTATGAGCATCTCGTGTTTTATTTGTAATAATAAATTTTTAAAATATAAGTCCAATTTATATATCTTTTCATTGGCAAAAATTTCAGAAACATTTTAAATTTCAAAAATTTCTCCCTTATAGACAATTATAAAATTTTGAATTTTTTCACAGAATAAACGAATAAACTATTATTTATTAGAATTTTATTCTTGAAAATGTAAATAAAAATATTTAAATACCATTAAATATATTGAAAATCTTAAAATTTTTATATTTCATTTCTCTCGTTGTTAAACTACTTTAAAAAAAATCAGTGAATTAAATCAACGATTATTTTGATTTATCATCTGTGTGAAATAACTTACCAAGAACCAATATTAATAAATTAATTATACCTTTATTTTCACATATTTTAACATTGCATTTCTTCATTATTTATTCAATACACAATTTAATTAGCATTCAAAAAATAAAAATTTCCATTAATTTTTAACTTTATTTTGTTTTGCAGAATCTGTTAAACTTTTGTGGCTGATAATAATATTAATTGTAAATTGCGGAAAAGAGAATCCATAAAATTAGTGAATTTTTATTTATTTTAAAATTATCCAGCATATTTTAAAATTTTTTGTATAAAAGAAACCATGCTGGAAATTATAAAATCAAAGACATTTAAAAATATATTTTATTTGCTATGAAAAATATTTGTATAACATATGAATAAATTCTGACATTAAAATCAAAAAATATTTTTATAGTAAAACTAAATATAGTTTTTTTTTATCTTCCAAAGTAAGCTATTGTCAAAGATTAATCAAACATTTAACAATTTTCTAATTTGAAAACAAGTTTTATGATTAAAATTAAAAAAATCCTAAAAAAAAAATCATCAAAAGATTAAATTATTTTAGTGAAAATCGTTAAATAGAATTTCTAATTTTTTTTATCTAATTAAAAAGCAATTGAAGTAAATTAAATTCTCGATGAAGGATATCATCTTTTACACCATCTAAAAATTTTAAATAAAGAAATAAGTCAACACCTCATAATATAATTTAAAATATTCATCTTTAGAAATTAATTAATTCTTAGAAAGAATATTTTAAATTAATAATTTCTTAATATTTTAATCTTTTATGATGTTTATATTTACATCTATTTTTTAAGCATTGATATTTCTTATGTAGCATTTTTAAATTTAAATCATTAAATTCATAAATGAATAAATATTTCAAGCAATTAACGTTTTGTATAACGCAGTCATACGTGGTACCAATGAGATTTAATGAAGAAACTCAAATTTAATTAATCATAAATATACCTGCAATGCTTATTTAAATATTTTTATATTATAACTTCAATGCTTAAGTGGTGGTTTATCAAAGAAATCACTTATATTATATTGATCATTGATATGTTTCTTATTTTTTTGAAATATAATTTTCTTTATATTTGAACTGATAAAGACATATTATTGGTAAATATCTATATGAATAAATTTTATTATTTCAAAGTATTTTAAAATTGATATTAAAAAACAATAAAGCAAATTAAAAATGTCATTAAAGTTTAAATTTATTTCATATTTTTTCTGAAACATGTTGATTTCTGCTAATGCTCTTCAATACTGAATTATCTAGGTGTTTCACTAATTTATCACATTCTAGTGAAATATCCACTTTGAAAATTTAATACTAATAATCTTTGAAGATTCGACATTGTTTATAAAAATTCTAGTCACTTGAAATATTTATTTTACGAGTGTCATGTCAAGCAGATTGAGTAAGAGATGGGTAATTGCAATTAGTTTTATAGAAACTTGCATTTAGTTAAGGATAAATCAAAATAGAATATTGATGAAAATTAAATTACACTTTATGTGCTTCAATAATAAACAAATATAATTTAAAAGTAATGTTTCTTAACCTTCAAGACAACTATTGCTATATTTTCAACATAACAATTGTACTTAATGTTTCCAAAAGCAACTGGTTTTAAATTACACTACTGGCTATTAAAATTGCTACACCAAGAAGGCGACTTGCTACAGACGTGAAATTTATACAAAAGGAAGAAGGTGCTGTGATATGCAAATGATTAGCTTTTCAGCGCATTCAGACAAAGCAGGCGCCAATAGCGACACCTACATTGTGTTTAAATGAGGAAATTGTTCAGCCGGTTCCTCAAACACAAATTGAATTTGAACGTTGTTGCCTGGTGAAAAGTTGTTGTGATGCCTCGTGTAAGAAGGAGAAATGCGTACCAGCATGTTTCTGACTTTGATAAAGGTCGAATTAGAGAGTACGGTTTATCTTATAGATTGCGGTTTATCTTATCGCAGTATTGCTGCTCGCGTCGGTCGAGATCTAATGACTGTTAGCAAACTATGGAATCGATGGGTTCAGCACGGTAATACGGAACGCCATGCGGGATCTCAACGGCCACCTATCACTAGCAGCCGAGAAGACAGGCATATTAACCGCATGGCCGTAATGGGTCGTGCAACCACGCCACGTGCCGTGAGTCAAGAGAGGGGGCGTTTGGAAGACAACAATTTTCTGCACGAACATTTCGATGACGTTTTCAGCAGCATGGACTCTCAGCTCGAAGACAATGGCTGCGGCTTCCCTTGACACTGCGTCACAGACAAGAGTGCCTTCAATGGGGTGATCAACGAAGAATCCTGGCGCACGAATGGCGAGACGTCATCTTTTCAGATGAATCCAGGTTCTGTGTACAGCATCACGATAGTCGCATCCGTATTTGGCGACTTCGTGGTGAATGCACACTGGCAGCGTGCATTCGTCATCGTCATACTGGCCCATCACCTGGAATGATGGTATGGCGTGCCGATGGATTCACGTCTCGGTCACCTCTTGTTCGCATTGAAGGTGCTTTGAACAGTGCACGTTACATTTCTGGTATGTGACGACCCGTGGTTCTACCCTTTATTCGAGGCCTTCAAAACCCTAAGTTTCAGCGGGATAATGCCGACCGCATGTTTCCGGTATTGTACGGACCTTCTTTGATACGGAACATGTTCGGCTGTTGCCCTGGCGACCACGTTCTCCAGATCTTTGGCCAGTAGAAAACGTCTAGTCAATGGTTGCCGAGCGACTGGCTCGTCACCAAACGCCAGTCACTACGGTTGATGAACTGTGGCATCGTGTTGAAGCTGCATGGGCATCTGTACCTGTACATGGAATCCAATCTCTGTTTGACTCAATGCCCAGGCGTATAACTGCTGTTATTACTGCTAGAGGTGGCTGTTCTGGGTACTGATTTCTCAGGATCTATCCAGCCAAATTTTTTGAAAATTTAATCTTTTGTTATTTCTAGTATAATATATTTGTCCAATAAATGTCATTTTGTTGTCTGCATATCTACCTGGTGTAGCAATTTTAATGGCCAGTAGTGTATTAATTGTTATAATTCTGTTCTGATTCATTTATTATAAATTTATTGTTGTTGTTTTCATATTTCAGACACAGAATGAGTTAAATGAGACAGTTGTGTAATATTTAAACAAGAACAGTGCTTTATCCTTTTAAAATAGATTCAGCATCTGCTTTTATACTCTATTATTTTCATAACATATTTTGAAATTAGTCAATTTGCTAATCGAATAAGTGGTAAAACTACACAATCTAAAATAAAAAATATATTAACATTAATTTCCTGTGAAGTTATTTTGTAATAACAATAATAAAACCAATTATGCAGATTTTAATATTAAGATTATTATTATTGTAAACATTTTTAAATTTAATTATCATTTTGTTTCAATTAATACAGCTAGCCACATCGTTTTCCAATATTTTCCAATATATACCCTTTTTAAATCAAATTTGATGTTTTTCACCAAAAAGATGAAAATTACTTACATAATGTATACAGTAATATTTTCAGAGTAATGTGGGAATAGAATAGTAGAATGTTAAACGATTCATCATTTAATTATGAGTAAGTATGAAATTTTATATAAAATATTTTAGTGTCTGTGAAAGTTTGCAAAAGTAATTTCTTCTTATACTTCTCACCCATAAAAAATATTTAGCAAATTTTTCGAGTTGTTATCAATTTATAACACATTATATGTATATAAATTTAAGAAAGTATTTATTGCATATGTATAAATAAAATGTAGGATCTCATATTTATTTAAAATAACATAAAGAATTTTTCGAGGTCATCATATTTTTCAACAAAACTAATTTAAAAACAATAGTGCTGAAAAACTAGTCTAAACATGAGATATATTTGTTTCATTTGGCTCATCTTTCAATTTTATTTTTTTTTATGCTCTTAAAGCTTTATTTTATAAACCTGAAGAAAAACACATAGGACACAAACGCAAGAAATTAAAACTATTTTTCTCCAATTTAGTGTTGATGAATGTTAAAAAGTTTATTTTAAACACACAATTTTCTAAATTTAAGCAAAACAAAATTCTACTAAGAATATAAACCTAATTTAAAACAGTTTTTCTTGTTTTAATCTATTGTAAACAAAATAATAATCAAAATATCTTTCCAAATATAATAAAAGTAACTATAATTTCAATTATCAAATGAGTACATAATAATTATAATTTCCCTAAAATATACTTACAATTTCATATTTACTTCTAATATAGGAATTAATTCTAGTTTAAAAATTTGTCACTTTTTAAAAATCACGGATGACTATTGTTTTTATAAATTGTTGATATTTAGATAATGTATGAAAGTGTTGTTTGGAAATTTGAATTAGAATTGGTGCATAAATATTATTTTTTATTTACCAATCATTTAATGAAAGGAACGATTTTAGTTAATTAAAATTATTTTGAGCTCATGTATAGTAGTAGTAGTTTACGTATAAAGTGTCTATTATATTAGATTGCAATAAAGGACCCTAAAATTTAACCGTAGACAGTGATATTGTGGAAAACATTTAACTATAATTAAATGTAATGGAAATAATATAATTAAAAATTAAGGCCAATAAAATTTTAGATCGAGATTGTATTAAGAAAGTACATTCAGAAACTTGGATAATGCGTAAAAACAATCAATTTTAAATATTATCAGAATAAAATATTTAGTCAAAGTAATTTTGAGGACTCCTGACATTTACGGATTCCAACGACTAAAGAGTTATTTGTGTATAAGCAGCTTCTTAACATGTAGAAATAGTTGCAAAATATATAAAACGCATACAAAATTGTACATGAAACCAATATTGCTTCTCTAAAAATCTCAGAAAAAATTTAGTAGAATATGTAAATACGTTCTATAAAATCATAAAGAATTCTTGTACATGCTATGATAAAGGTGTGTTAATTACTGTGCTTGATATTCTACATAAAATTCGAAAATATCTATCTACTTAGATACTAAAATTATTTGGAATATAGAATATAGAAGAAATATGAATACAAAAACAATTAGGCATCTATTATTTTTATGTTAAGAAATGTTGAAATAAGGGACAAAATTTCAGAAAAAAAAATGTTTTTAATATAATTTTTACTATGATTTAAGTGTTACGTATGAAAATTGTTTATCAGTTTCCAAATGAAAGAATACTAGAAACATTTATACTTTTCTAGTAAGAATACTAACCATGTTTTTTTTTTTTTT
>JAPDSC010096346.1:888-21729 GCA_026290005.1 Latrodectus geometricus
AAAAGTAAATTCAAGGAAATGCAGTTGTAATAAAATGCAATTTTCTCCTTAAAAAGAACTTGTCTTCATTAACGTCATAATTAAATGAAATAAAAATGTTTTTAACTTAATGTCTGGGAACTCAACAGTGTTGTGGAAAATATTTATCATTATTTTCTTTTTATATGTCTGGTGTTATTAAGAAAGGAGTCATTTCTTGGTTAATGAGTATAACTTAGAACAATATTAATTATCTTGGAGGAAAAATTAATTTCTTGGAAATTTCTCGAATTACACAAAATTATTAAAGGAACGTCTGATAAAGAGAATATATTATTATTCTTAGTAAAAAAACATTACTTAATCAAGTGAGAAAAACGCTTTTATTTAATTTATAACAGTAAAATTTTTTCTCTAAATACGAATGATATTAAAAAAGGGAAATTTTATTTTTTAAGAATGTCTAATGAAGAGAATCTATTACTATTTTTGGTAAAAAAAAAATATTACTTTACTAAGGAAGAAAAACGCTTTCATTTAATTTATGACAGTGAAATTTTTTTCTCAAAATATGAATGGTATTAAAAAAGTGAAATTTTATTTTTTAAGGAACTAAAACAGTTTTCTAAATTGAAATCTAGAATAACAAAAATGTATTATAAAAATTCAAATTTTAACTGCAATGACTTAGTTTAACTTTTTAAGTTTATTCCTGTTTTTCACATACACTGGACATTAGGATGTTTAATCCTGAATTCGTTTGTCAGCCCCATATTTGAACTAAATATTAATAAATAATTTTAATAATATTTATAAGAAACACTTCAAAATTTAAATTTCAAAATTAAGAATAAAATTTTTTTTTTTTTTTTTTACATTGGGAGACGTTTTTATATAGAGAATGATGTGAAAGCAATGAAATTTGTGTAAGATAAGTTGAAGCAATGAAAATGATTAACATATTCTGATATGTTTTGCAATAGGAAAATATAATACATATTTCTCATGTTTCATTATATTGAGTCTATTCCGGCCGGCTTTCATAGGCCTTCATTTTAAATGTGGTGAATTTGAAAGAAATATGATATTCTAATACATATTTCACCCAAATTGCGAATTTGTTTTGCAACAAGAATTAAATAAGGTTTTACCTAAACATTTGCTAAAAACAAATCGAATGAGTTGTGAAATTCTTAAAAATTCTTATTAGTTACAAAGTGAATAAATATGATAAGCCTTTTATCCACATTCTAATCCATTTCTGATCGGTGACGTGTGGGAAAAATCGAAAACATATTTGCTCACATGCCTCTGTTCTTGGAGCAAGAAGAGTTCTGAAACGTTATGCATCATGACTCTAACAAATTTACAAATTCGAACTTTCATTTGCTTAGTCAGCATATGTTTTCTCTAAAATTCGAATAAAGAAATATTTAATTTTTGGCATTACAAGGGTTTAATTAAAAGCATCTTATGTTGTGAGGAACTGAATATGCTATCGTAACCCTGAAAATGGATGAATCTTTGTTAATTTGAAGCAGCAACTATGCAGAAGACAGCCTAGACTTGGACTACCAACCCCAGAGGTATCATTTCACGATTGCGACCACGACCTCCTCCAGCCACCATTTAAGTGCTCCAGCCAGCATTTTTGAACCCGATCTGTTTAGGTAAAATTCTAGATTTGGCTCACTGTTTGCAAAGTTTTCAACAGTAAGTAGGATCTAAATTTTAATTACTTATTTATACGTCAATATCAAATATATAAGGTTCTATTCAGTTCTCGCAATATAATCTTGTGTGTTATTTTATTGCTGAGTAATTACTTTTGGATTCATTGCCTGATTTTATCAAAAAACATTATGATTCTATGAGGAAACAAATTTAAAATAAAAACTAAATTGGACCTTATTTTCTCTCTCTTTCTCACATTTACCTATTAAATTAAAGCTTACGTTAGACGCTAATCCAAATTCATTAATATACATTGCAATTTAATTTTACAACATGTTTTAACTATGTAAAACTCTTTCTAAAAGCTTTCTTTGTATCGTAAATAACTTTTTAAAAAAATGTATATTCTATTAATTACTGAGGACTTTTAATGAGGCAATCATTATTTTCATTTCATGTTACAGTAAATTATACCCTGTGGCCCAATTTATTAGCATGAGAAACTGGAAAAGAATAATTAATGAAACACACACACTTAAAATTTTACACTCGGTTTAAAAACAAAACCTCCCACACCTGTTACGAGACCATAGAGAACAAATTCATTGTCACTTTCGCCACCGGACGTCCTCATTTTTCCACCGCCTCTCAAAATAATAATAAAAAAAAAATGTAACGATTTCTTTGGTGGTGGAATAAAAGTTCCATTGTTCCACCATTGCGCAAACATAAAAAAGCTGCGGTTAACAAGGTCCCGACTTAGTGTGGAAGCACGTGCAATTGGGAAGTTGTTGTGTATTCGATATGAAAGTAAATCATTTTATAGAACGGTAAAAAGCAAACGAGAACTTTCGAACACAAGTGCTCTCGATTGAATAATCCTTTTTGAAAAAGGTAGCTAATGGCAACAAAAAAGGGCCCTCATCTAGCAGCGAGGTTTAATTTCCGTAAGCGTTACTGAAGCGTGTAAAAGTAAACAGAACTGATTATCGTCATGTTTTATTAGGATTTAAAGAAATGATTGTTGGTTATCTGTAGGTACATGATTGGTGTATAATTCCTTAAAACAAAATTCAAATATTTATTTATAATTAGAATTAATGGTATAAATTAAATTCTGCACTTAGTAAAATAAACATTAATGGAACAATTCTAATATATAGGCAGCTATGATATTAGTAAGTAATCTTCTAATGCTATTTTAAAAGAAATAAAAACGAAATAAGCTTGTTTCTATGTTTAGCACAGCAAGATTGACATGCACACAAAAACATACACATACAAACACACATATATATATTTATTTATTTATTTATATATACAATTAAGTTGCTTTAAAATATGCACAAATAAATATTCAATAAATAATCATAAAATGAAACAATTTTAAAGAAGAAAATTTAAGTGATATTCAAACTGACCAATAATTTAAATAGTTGGCATAATCTTCTAAAATGGATAGAATGCTTTTGAATAATATTCAATAAAATAAAAATTTTATATATATATTAGAAGTTTACTATAGAATAAGCTGTAAAATCAT
This sequence comes from Latrodectus geometricus, assembly GCA_026290005.1. Taxonomy (NCBI): domain Eukaryota; kingdom Metazoa; phylum Arthropoda; class Arachnida; order Araneae; family Theridiidae; genus Latrodectus; species Latrodectus geometricus. The sequence goes on from JAPDSC010096346.1 coordinate 4,085, forward strand.
CAAAATGCAGGGGAAAAATATCTACTGTTTAATATGGAATATTGACTTTATTTCTTAATTTCTTTTTTTCTCGATTTAAAAACAGACCCTAAATTTGACCCTGTCTTAACAATAGAATCTATGAATATCTACATGAGACGAATGAAAACGAAATGAGGATCATAAAAATAGCAATTATTAATATTTATAATTTCTTTTGACAAAAGTCTCAAATCTCTTTTTCTTTTACTTTTCTTTTTTTTTAATATTAACAAAAACGAATGAAAAAATGTTGTTACTGTATATCAAAATTATGCCACCCAACCTGTCTAGTGCTTAGCGTAACTGACTACGGATGGGGAGGACGTGGGTTCGAATCTCGGCTCGTGCATGGATGTACTTTCTCTTTCCCTCTGTGTTTCTTGTCCTTTCCTTAGATGATGGAGGAATGTGGCCCGCCATATAAACGGGTTTGTGGTAGTGTGGCGTGGGCGATGCTATTCGTACCTCCGTGACTTGGTTCACAGGTGCCCACCGGGTAACGATAAAATGAGTAGCGGTTTCCAGCCTTATTGCGGCTAATGAACGTACGTACTTGCTCAAGGGCGCCTGCCATTAGAAATAAAAAAAAAAATCAAAATTATTCATATATGCATAGATTTTCTTGAATAGTTCATTTCATAACTGGGAGATGGCTACCATCTCTTTTTATATGTTTTTGTTTCTATCATTCTTTCAGTATAAATAGGAAGATAATATATATTTATGAATTAATTGTATTCTTAACAATGTGTGCAACACAACTTACACACGAATGCATTTTTCCCCCACACAAGCTTCTTTAAAATATATGTTATAAGCACACTCAACTCTTTTTTAAGATCCTCTTAAATTAAGCCGTATTAGAACTGAATGGTTAACTTTTGATCTTCAAAGCAATGACTCGTGAATTCAAGTAAAATAGAAATAGATATAGTAGATCATTATTCATTTAAGACTCTAAGTCTTGGTTGAATTAGTTATCGTGTCAAAAAGAGACAAACAAAGCAAGCCCCAAAATTATTTCTTGCATTTAATAAAGAAAAAAACATATAATTTCATTTATTTATCTAATCAATTTTTATTCCTAAATTACAGGCTAATTATCTAATCAGCTTTTTTCAAACTTGGTTAATATTTATTAAAATAATATATAATAAGGTTTGTAAAAATAAACGTAAAATTATAATACTCTAATTTTGTAGAGCTAAACATAAATGCATAAAAAGATCATTGAATGTATTTATTGCAGTATTATATATGTAAATATGAAGTACATCTATAGTTTTATAGCTTCTTATTTTTCTCTTACTTTACTACTTTTTTCTATTACACTACCTTTCGCAATAAAAGACAAAATCTCTGATTTTGTCTTTTATTAGAAGGAAGAAAAGAAAGTCGTAATTTTAAATTACAGTGATATATCCCCACATTACAGGCTAAATTACAGGTATACCTTAATCCACTTAGTTCCTCCAAGTCCATAAAAAAAATCTAAATCGTAGCAGTGATTTTTGACCACAATCACTGCTCCAAAGTTGAATTATCCACCCCTTAAGTAAGACCCATGAACAAAAAAATACGGTGCTCATTGCATAGCGGGACTATAAAAACATCGCTTCCTGTTTTCAGTATCTTATAGATGTCCCCCACCACCCTCTGTTGCCACCTTATGCTCATAGTGCTGCAGGAAGGGGGAGGTGAAAGGTGACAGTTGAGGGATTCTCGCATGAGCGCTCATGGTAAAATGGAACAAAGGCCATCCGGAAAGCCACGGGGGTGGTGGTTTCCGCTGATATTCTCCAGATTTCTGGAAGATATTAGCTCATTCAGTTTATATTTGCCGCCTTTCTCTACTTCCTTTGCATTGAAAGGGAAAAATGGAACCTTTTACTGCCTTTTACGGTAAAGTGATCCGCGTTATTATCAACCGTTTTTAGGTCAGCCACCTTGTTTGACATGGAAGAGTGGTATATGAGTCATTGATTGTCAATACTATAAAAAAAGGAAAATCCCTATAAATTTGTCATGCTAAAATATTGTTTGTGTTTGAGATAAGCTCCTGGATATTAAATCCATGCCAAATAGGCTCGGAAGGCCCAGGCCTATACAATAAAAATAATATGGTCCCCAAATACCCCAAAAATTTTTCAATACTTATAGTTGTAAGAAATGTGTACAAATATCTTAAGGATGATTCTTTTTACAGCAATCATATCTTCATAAAAGAAAATAAAGAACAATTCAGAGAATATTAACGTGAAGAATATTTTTTTATTATTAATTATACGTTACTTTCTGCATTTTTATATTACTATTGGGTTAAAGTATGTCACTAGGTAAAAAATGCATCAAGGTATTTGTTATGCTTTATTTAAGTTGCTGAGATGGGGATCCTTGTATCACTGCTTGTATGTATCACATCATAATTATAACTTAATGTAACAAAAATATTGTTTCTCAATTAGATTATAGAAAAATTTAAAATTCTAAGTTATTAACAATAAAGTGGTTGTTTCTTTCGTTACAGCTGATATATCATGTGTATGTCACTTTATTTTATTTATAATTGATCTGTGAGTTAAACAAATAATTGTTTTCACCAATAATATTGAAAATACAATTTTGTTCACCCATCAAAAACAAGTAAATTTGTCAGTGGGATTAGCTCTTCAGTGAGCAGTTGGAAAGAAAATTTTGGCCAATACCTTAGTGGGATTGTTTATTTTATATATTATTAAAAAATATTTAATTAGAAAATCAGAATTAAAATTCACATTGAAAAGAATGATTTATGAAACTAATTTTGAAGAAAATTATCATCAATAAAAGGAATCTTCAGATTATGTTTAGATACTTGACTGCAAAACGAAACAAGGAATAAAGTATGCGTAGACATTACTAGACATAGTATTAAAATTAGAAAATTTGCCATTAATTTTGATGACGAGAAACATCATAGAATACAAAATATACCAGAGAAATTCGATTTCTGTAAATTATGTGTAACCTATATATCATTCATTATTTGAGCATTTAAAATCTCACTTATAGCCAAATGAGCAGCTTTAAATTTTTCAATTTTGCAGCTCGTGTGTTCGATCCCCATCTGGAAATCTGATATTGGTCATGGCTCAAAATGCTTTTGAATTATCCGAGATGAATATGTCTGCAAATGCAAGTAGAAATTGTTATTGTTATTAATTATGACACTTGACGAAACCAAACTCGCCCGTCAGTGACTAGGCGAATGAAGTTAGAAAGAACGTCTTCCGTTTTTGAATAGAGCACCCTAATACGAAGGAGGATATAGGACTTTTCTCATAGGTGGCAGCACCATCTGGGCCTTCCAATTTAGAGATTGAAGCCAGAGAAGATCCATATCCTAGCTCCAATCACTCCCAGAGGTATTAATTTGGAATGGTAATATGGAGGACATGGCATATTTTACGTGCCCCAGTCGCCATTAGTGAACAAGACGGATCTTCGGCTAAGGCAGGATTTGAACTCACTACCTTCCGGCAACGAGAATGACGCCCTAACCAACTATGCTCATGAAATTGTAGAACTACAAATTAATCAGTGGTTTCAACATTAAATTTTTCAATGTTTTACATCTTCTTGATTATTTTTTACCTTTTAATATAAAATTTGAAATATGGGTGATAAAACTATTTATTAAGGAGCAATATATGGAAATGGGATCTAATTATAACTCGCGTTTCCTTTGAAAGGCAAATGAAGTGCATGTTTCTTCAATTGGTTTCCATGGTAACTTGCAGCTTAAGATAAAATTATAACCAGTTATAAAGGGCTAATTATAACTAATCTAATCATAGTTATTGCTTTTATAAGCCCATTCACATTAAAATCTTTAACATTAATGTTAGTCAATGATGTAGATATTTCAGAAAAAAATGACAATTCAAATGTTGAATGTGTTACTTAACCAAATTCAAATTTACAAGTCAATTGATAATGTTCAGCGACTTTAAATGGACAACCGTAAGCTTGATGCAGTGGTGTTAAAAAATACAACTTCCATGGTTACGAATTTAAATTGTTGATGTAAGAATGTTTCAATAGAAAATACCCGGAAACTGATAAGGAAGAATCACTGTGTATTACCTTGACTCAAATATAAAAATTTAACTGAAATTTACGCAATAGTATAATACAGGAAAATTCCCTTCCAAATTTCATGGAATTGATTTTAGTGCAAAAATAAGCATCAATATATGAAAATAAAAGAAATCATTCAACTAAAAATTTTTTTAAGAAATCTCTTATTTTTAATCGAGCACATGTATTTATCTATTTTATGCTCTTTAGGTTTTCCAAGTACATTTTCTGGTAAATGCTGCTATTTTTTATAAATCCGTAGGTAAAATGGTTTTGAAATCGACTAGAGATTTAATTTCTACTTTAGGAATTATAAGTGCTGTGTATATAAGTACTGGTCTTTCTCATCATTCAAATAGCATGCAATTTAAGAATCTAGGGTGTGGTGTAAATTGACGGTTTGGTTATTTATTAGATTATTTTGTGGTTTCCCAACACGAAAAGATGGTAGTATATTCAAAACTACCGTGATGGATCTGGGCTCTAAATGTTTAAAAGCACCAATTTTTAGTGTACTCCAACATTAACCGCAAATTAACCTGGGGTATTGGAATCCTCTGTTTTTCTATCTTTTTTGCGGTTAGAAAAAAATAAAAATGTATCTGAAAAAATAAAAGTTTCACACGTTCAATATTTTGAAAATAAAGAAGGATTTTTTCGCAGAAAATTATCTATTTATATACGTGTAAACATGCATATATGTAAATTTTTTCTCACATTTATTTAATTCATGATGGGCTTTTTTTTTTTTTTTTTTTCAGTATCTCTGTCACAAGTTAATTTTCAAAATAATCCATTTTACCTTTTATTTATATGTTTTTATTTCATTTTTAATACGAGGGTCATTCTGAAATTTTTGACATACAACTTGGTTCTTAAAGTTATACTTAAAAATTTTAGGTGTGTTCAAAGTAGTCTCCTCCAGCATCATTGCACTTTTGTAGAACTCAACCGTTAATCCGGCTGTATGTGAAGATGCATTGTCATGGTGAAGCATTAGTCTCCTAACATTCAGTTCTTGTAGAATTTCTGGAAGACATTTAGTGGTATACCAGATTGCTGTTACCGTCTTCTGACCTTAAAACTAGATGGCTTTGACCAATCCCGTACTTCTGAAGAAAAACGGCATACATCTCTTTTTTCAGTGCGCCTTGTTTTTTCACCATTGTCGGTATGAGATCATTTTCAAAGACCCATACTTTGTTTTCTTGACGTGTTGGAACGTCAAAAAACGGTATGCACGTTTCATCACCTGTTATAATTTTAGAAATGATGCGGTGGCCTAAATCATTTAGCAATTTAAGAGTTTCTTTGCTGATTCTGACATGCTCCTCTTTTCTGTGCTCAGTTACATTATATGGAACCCAACGACAAAATACTTTTTTTACATGTAATTCTTCATGAATGATTTCGTGTATGGCTGCGGATCCAATGTTAAGTTCTTTCTGTATCATTTGATAGGTATAGCGATTATTATCATTAACATTTTTCGTATGGCAGACACATTATCCGGGATTACTGCCGACGGCGGCTTTCCTGTGTGTTCTTCATCCTGATTGCGACCTCTTCTAAATTCTCTAAACCATCTGAATACAGTAGCACGAGCAGGAGATTCATCACCAAATGCTAATTGCAACCATTGAACGCATTCTTCTTGATTTAATCCTGCTTTAAAATAGTAGAAAATCATAGCACGAAAATGTTCTCGCGTCAACTCCATATTCTCTTCTGCTTAAAATTTATTCTACGCTAAACAAGTTGAAGTAAGTCAGTAAAAAATCGTCTTCTGTGTTAAAATACTTTGTATTTTAAAATTAAACAGTTATTTTTTTTTTGTAAATTCTCGTCTGTGAGTATCTCAAAAATTTCAGAGTAACCCTCATGTATTTACTTTTTACTTATTCCTTCTTGTATTTCTCTTAAGATGAAGAAAGTCAAAGGCATTCTAGGTTCAAGGCATTTTATTCTAGCTGATGTGTATCAGCAAGTTTTTTTTTTTTTTTTTCATATTTTTTATGTTATTTCTTCAGCTTCTTTTTGGGGTAACTTGTTTTTTAAAAGGTAATATATAAACTCTAAGAGAAACTAAAACTTTTTAAATATGTTTTCTTTATACTATTAATTTATATGACATTAATACTCTGTAATAGTTTTTGTCATACTATATAATAGATTAATCTCTATAATAGTAGTTCAAGTTAAATGCATCAATAATGTTTTCATCTAATCAAACATTTACACTAAAATAATTGATTAATAAGAAATTATAATAAATTAAAAAAAGAAGTCTTCAATTATTTACTTTTATAAGTTTTAGCCTAATCTCACACAAATCTTGCTTAATTTATCACCATTTCTTGTGGTTTGATTCCCTTCAGAATCTGTAAAAATTTTGAATACTGTAACATTTTAACTTTTTTAAAATTTTGAACATTTTAATTTTTGAACATTTAAAATTTTGAACATTTTAATCTGTCCTGGAATAAATGGGCACATTATTCAATCTGCCCATTTATTCCACGACATATTAAAATGTTCTCCTAATATCCCGTTATATAGTCTATTGTTGTTGTTGTTTCTAATGACACACTTGGCAATGCCAAGCCCGCCTGACAAGAGGCGAATGAAGTCAGAGATGCGTCTTCCGTGTGAAAAGACTTTTAAAAAATAAAACTTTTTAAATTTGATTTCCTTATGCTATTAATTTATAGGAAATAATACTCTGTAATAGTTTTTGCCATAGCACCTTAAATGCACCCTTAAACGAAGGTGGAAGTACGACTTTGGGCTCATAGATGGCAGCACCATCTAAATCTTCCAAATTAGAGATTGAAACCAGTGAAGAGCCAAAGCCTAGCTCTAACCACCCCCAGAGGTATTAATTTGTAATGGGAACATGGAGAACATTGCGACCCGACAGATTTTACGTACCCCAGTCGCCATTAGTGAACACGACGTATCTTCAGCTAAGCCGGGATTCGAACTCACCACCTTTTGGTAACGAGAACGACGCCCTAACCAACCAGGCCAACGCGGCCCCATGGTCTATTGTAATTGATATATTTCTAAGATACAAGCAATTGTGTATAATACAAGGTATTATACCGTATATAATACCTAGAGTATAAAGCTACATGTTTCTAAGGTTTATTAAGCAGTGTGTATGAGGAAATACGATTTCAGGTATAATTTAATTGTCATTAAGAATAAAATCATAACTACGTTGTTCAACTTTAGATGCATTCTGAGATAAATTTAAATTGATGCCATTATATTTGAAGAGAGCCTCTTGTTATGAAATATGTATATTCTGAATACCCTTTGAAACCCACTCTGTTGTCACAAGATTACACTTCCTAAGCTATTTCTCTTTTCGAAATCATCTCCATGTTTGTGGTCTTCTTTTTAAGTCTTAACTAAACAATGCTTTAGCGACAACTTAAAAGAAAGAAAAAAAAACCCCACCAGATTTAAGAATAGTAGCTCGAAATAAATCCATAAATTACACTAGCTATAGGAAAGTTGAATCGCTTGAATTCTGTGACAAGAAACGGAAATGTCCACCAATGTCAAACACTACAGCCAACATCCTGAAAAAGAAAATATTAGAATGCTAAATTCTCCTGGGTAAATACTCGCGGGTCACAATTCGAAACAAGTTTCCAAATTGCTACTATTTTCCATTGTGAGGCAACGAGTCTCCGGAGTGAGTCAACTCAATTGTGAGAGTTTTGAAAAGGCTCAGCAACGAGTGTTTGAACCTTCAGTTTCCTTTGCTTAAGTAGCATTTAATTTCTTTTTTTCTTCTTCTTCTTTTGATTTCTTTCTCGTTTTTGTGGCACTCGTGGTTGACTTTTCAGTGAGCCTTGGAAAGAGGGACGTTGCGCAATGCGAAGCAAACCGGTATTCATTCAGTAGAAGATGAAAGGGGAAAAAATGGTAATCTTGTTCTTTTTATATTTTGTTCCATTCCTTTGAGCAGCGAGAGGCCAATCGTGGCGAAACTGAGAAATATGTTATTTTCTGCATTCCTGAAAGAAAAAAATGCTATGAAGATCTATACACAAATGTCTAGAAAGAGTAAGGGTTTCCCCGGGAAAGAACTCTTGTGTTGCTCTGGAAAATGTTCTGTGTTTTGAATATTTATTATCCTTTTCTGTATCCTTTTACATTCAAATAATAATTAATCTAAAACCCTATTTTTGCATATTTATTCAAAAAATAAATTAGTAATCACATTTGTGCCAAAAAATTATTATTATTCATAGAAGAAAACACAATATCCTTGAAAAAGAATTAATTTAACATTGGTAAAAATAAACTTGCTTATTTAATTGTAGGGCTGATTTTCTTTAATTATATTTTATTTGGCAAAATGAATTAGTTATATTTCGAAGTTTTGTTTTAATAGCAAAAATAGCTTCTATATTATTTTAATGATCGAATACAAAATTATTTAATTATATTACTTTTCCAAAATAATATGTATTTTTTATAATAGAATTTCAAGTAGTATTTTACTCATTGAATATTTATACTTTCATTCATAACATATATTGTAAAAATAATTAACTCATCTTTAATTTGTTCTTGGAATTTCATCATGTTAAACATTGATTTTAATTTTTCAAATATGGAATGTCCTTTTCATAATATATTTTTAAAAATTTAAAAAAAAAAAAAAAAAAAAAAAAAAAAAAAATTAGTGCTTGCCAGCTTTGTTGATCATTCATTTTCTAGCTTTTGTGACTAATTCTCGTAATAATTTGCTTTTTTTTAATTTGATATTATGTAGGAAGTTTATTGCTAAATACTAATTTTTAATATGAGAAAAATTGTAATAGAACGAGATTGTTTCGTAGCTTTCTCTAATTTTATAATACTTAGCCTAGTATAGACGTACATTACGTCATGACTTTCTAATGTGTACAGCCTTAATAAGAGTACATTTTATGTAATCGGTCTAAAAAATGGCAACCACTAGGTAAAAAGACTAAAATTCTTAATTATTGATTCATAGCTCTCTCTATCACTAAGGTTTTGAAGCAATATAGTTTGTGTTGCGATTATATGGAAAGAAGTGATAAATATCATTAGTGCTTGATAACAAAAGAATTAATTGACCATGACTAACTTATTAATCTGTTCGCATAATGCACCATAACCATATATTTGAATATCTTAGATAAATTCATATTCTAGTATGTTATCAGTAGTTTGAATTTGCATTCCAAATCCAACTCATAGCTTGCGAGACTCGTAACAACTCATAGCAAACGACTCATAACATTTTCGTATGCTATGAGTTGTTCTAATATTCAATCTAAATTCATCAGGGAATTAATAATGGAACAGTTTTATTTATTATGATTTTTCTTTTGATGATATATAATTTTGCAAGGAGAATATGCTTTTTCATACATATCTAAGTTTTGATAAGTAGGGCATATAATATAGTTATGTATAAAATATATAGCATTTCAAACAAATATTTCGCTGATAGGATTAAAATATGTCCAAGGATTTTTTTTCTTATTGAATGCCTGTGGAATTAATTATTTCAACAAATTGAAACTTAAAAGCTGAATATTACAAAATTGCATTATAAAAATTGCTTATATTTGTAATTACCCTAATCGATTTTACAGAACTTTTATTAGAAGAAACTTATAAACTTATACCTGGATCTTATTATGATGTTCATAAAAATGGATTTCTTTTCTTCCCTTCGTTTTGTAGCATTAAAAAAACGAGATTAATTGTGTTGATCAAAAAAAGGAAATTAATTGTATTGAAATAAATTGCATTTATTAGCCAAAATTCATCAAAATATTTTAAAAAATGCATACAAAATCAAGAAAAACATAGTCCTGATCATGAAGTTAAGCACATGCATGTTGCTTTCTGAGATAAATGATTAAAAAGTGAATTATAAAAACACATTTTATTTATGCGAGAGTAGAAAAAAAATGAATGTTAAATTCAAAGGGTTGTTCCTAACAGCTATAGGCGCAAGTCCTCTTTGTTTAAAGTGTTTATATAAAATATATCGATATCACTCCCTGAATTCTGGAGCAATACAGCCAACAGAGAAACTAGTTCAATGGTATTCAGGAATGGTTGATGTTCTCTTCTAAGCGTGTCTCAATATACCTTAATGGAACAAGATTTAATAACCTGGCAGTTGTGGAAAGATATATCCTTATAAATATAGTTTCGAGAGTAAGAATGTTTTACCAGTAAACAGCACCTGACCATCTTCACAGCACAATACGTTGCAGTGCAAGTAAAAGTGGTTTAACACCACGCAATTATCAGCCTAATAACGGAAGAGTGTTGTAAGATATTTTGACAGTTACTGTATAAACTTTTTGCTTTTCCAATGTATTTTTCCATAGATAGTGTGGCAGTAATCACATGTGACAAAAATGAAAACACATGAAACTTTCAATTACGCATCCTGTCTACCGCAGAAAGATAACAGTGATACCCCATTGCCAACAGGGGCTATTATATAACCAGGAGCCTTCCACTTCGAATAGAACAATCCTATATCTATGTCATGGTGATATACTGTTGTTGATTGGCTCTCGTAATAGATCGCCCTTTAAATTTTTAGACCCGATGTTAAAGGAGCATGATGGCTCGTTAATAAATAATAGATCGAACTGCTGTTCTCTCTACTTCCATACACGTACGTAGATATATTAAGAACTTAGAAAAAAGTGGGATTTGTCTTTGAAGGTAAAATTCTTCTATCAGATTCTATCCGGAGTTTCCGCAGATGGATGAGGAGAATAGAACTATTATCCTTTCTAAGCAGTAGAGAATTTGATAAATGCAGAAAATTTCTACTAATTATAATAGCTCAATAAATTTTAAATATCCTGTTCCTAATCTTAAAAATTTGATCCCAACCACTAATGAATAATGAGAGATGGCTGGTATTTCTACATGTCTGTCGGGTGGAGTTGCTTGGAAGTATTTTGGGTTTCCTCCCTTGCGATATATGAATAGGGCTTATTACTAGGATAAAATCCTCCCGAAAAGCAATTTACATATTCTATTATTATATAGTACATTACTACAGTCTTAGTCCATTAGGCCTAGTTACATCACTACGAAGTGTTGAAATGAAATTTGAAAATTTAAACAGGTTAATCAGTTTAAAATTAGTTTCATTTTGCGGGAAATGCCTTCAAATGAATTTTTATTTAATTTTTCTATTAATTTAATTTATTATGCATGCTATTTTAACTCACATAGTATTTGATAAAATTTTACTCGGGTATTTTAAATGCTTGTTTTAACACCATGACAAGCTAATTATCAAAAAATAACAAATAAATAAATGCTAAAAATACTCATATTTTAGAAATTACATTATCTACCTTAGAACAACATAAAGATCATCATACTAAAAAAATCATGCTTTTTTTATAAATTAACTCCTTTTTTTCTCGCATAAAATAGATGTTTTCTTGTAAGTTCCATTCCCTCAATCGTCTTCCAAATTTAAAGTTTGGTGCTTAATAGCGCATTCATTTAAGTGAATTTAAAAATCAATCCATAGTTAAATATTACGCGATTATGTAGGAAAAATATTCAACTGTAATTGTTCTAAAGTTGAACGTATTTTGATAAATAATCAACAAAATGAATGTATCCTATTGAAAACTTAATATGATAAGACTTTTCTTTTATATTTATATTATTAATTATTTGATTGAATATTTTAAAAAAGCACGATAAAATCCGTTTTCGGAAAACGCATTATAAAACTTTTTTTCCGAACCAAATTCTAGTTCTATTTTTTACATAGCCTTTATAATTTAATTTAAAATTAATACATTTTTGGATTATTTTTTTTAAAGTAAATGCATTTTTCTTGTTACAAAAACTACTTAATACATTTTACATTTACTTAAACAGTTATTTTAAGTTCTTTTCTTCCAGAGGTTACTGGCAACATTAAATCACATCCTGTTTTCACGTCACAGAATGACAGCCACGACTGTATAATTTCCATCAATGAAAATGTTCTTGAGGAGACAACAGAGTCACCTTTTGCCTTTTTTGAATACTAAATCGTGGAGAGCTTTACATTGCAGCTATGACGTAACGGACGCGCAAGTTTTTTAATGGCCAACATAATCAAAACAAGGGATTTATGATTAAAATAAACCGGTTTGACTTGCATGGCCCAGTGACTGATTGTCACAAAGGATACTTCATTCTAAAAACTTGTTAGTTGTAGGGGAAAAGAAACGCGAGATCTGTTTGTTTAGCTGTGACTTCTTCCAGGAAACAGAAGTGGAAGTCGTAGTGTGTTCTATGTTTATTGTTGCTCTTCGATTAAATCAACTACGGGGTCACATTATGTTAATAGCTAGAGGTAAAAACGTAAATAACTAGATAAGATTGGAGTGGAATGGTAAATTAAGCAAACCTCATTTCCATTAATCGATTATTCAGTTGTGGTAAAGACATGCTAAAAATATCAAACAAAAGATCATTAGTAAATTCATGTTTCTTATTCCTCTTACAATTATCTAAGTCTATGACTTTCCTATATTTAGCATTAAAATTTGAATACACAAATGAAAACATATATTTGTGTTTTATTTCAGGTACTGCGAGAAATGAAATGTCAAATGAGAACACAAAGATATTGAAGACAGTAAATTTAATATCTGCCTACTTACAAAAGCTTCGAAATTGATTTATTTTGATCTCAACAGAGGAAAAACAAATAAAATGGGATATTATAACTGAAACGAATAAATGTAAATTTTATGGTTTTTAGAATTAATTAACTAAATTTATTGTTTCCTAGGAAGATTTCTACGAGAATATAGTCATTTTTATTGATATATTGGAAATGCAATTTGTTTAATAGAAAAGTCTTTGTATAGTGTGCGGATTTTTATTGATTCATCTGAACAGAAAAATAAATATTACATAACTTGAAAGCTAAAATCGATTCTGTTTTACGATCATCATTTTTCATGCATTAGATACATACTTTTCCATTATTTTTATCATTTTTTACGCATTAATAAATTTCTTCCGATTAAATACCGTCTATAAATAAATTTACTCAGTAAATTTGATTACTTAGAATTGTTTAAAACAAAAGTTTGATGTATTCACAAAACTGCATTGTTACGCCTGCACGTATTAACCTAATTTGACAAGTGCCCTCGTTATAAAAGTAAATTATAAACTCAATTCTGTTGATACAGGCAAATGAATATAATATTTACTAAGCAAAGAATTTAAAAATTATTAGCAAGTTAAAATTAACTGTAAGAAATAAAACACACTTATCCTGTTATGAAAAGCATAAAAAGTATGTACCATAATTATGTTTGCTTAATATTTCATGTTATAAGAATAATTTTGAAACTCGCATATAAGAAATTCTATTTGTTTATATCGGTATTGTTCATTTAAATCTCACGAAATTTATCTCACAAGACGGTCAAGTCATGAGAACAATCCATGAAATAGTGAACGGAATTGGCCTTTATTTCATAATAAAAGTTTATCATCATCATGTTACCATGGCAACAGTTACTATATATCAGGGGTGGCCAAGACGTCGACCGCAGTCAACTGGTAGACCGCGAAAACATTTTAGGTAGTCCACGCAACCATCTCGATAATGACCTCGGATATTAACAATTTAATTTATGACTTATGACATAGAATCAATAAATTATTTAAAATAAAAATTTACTACAGTCTACGCTTTAAAACCCAAAACAAACTGTGCAAAGATTTACTATTTTAAGGTTTATGTTTAAAGGTTTAATGTTTAAAAGGGACATGACGGGCTAAAACGGACATGATAAGCGCGATCAAAACATTCAAAGAAACTATAGAAAGGTATGCATCTCAATTAAGAAAATATGAATTTAAAAACTTCAAAAACATGGAGTCAGAGTGCATCCATAATCCAAATCGAGACTAGGAAGATTTTGCTTAACACTTACTTGTTTTGTTTGAAGAATTTTAAAGAAGATTCGCTGACTTAATTAGGTTGAAAGAAATAAATTTTATGATATTTCCATTTAATGAAAATGTCAAAATTGATGGACATTGTCACAATGAAAATGTCAACATTGATGGACAACGTATCTGAAAAAATAGGACATTTAATAGATATCACATCAGCCACGGTCGAGGAAGAAATTATTAAATTAAGATGCGACATATTTCTTAAATCCAGAGCATATTTAGCGATACTGATTTTTGGAAATGAATTTCTGGGGAAACGTTTCCAAATATTTACAAATTGATTTTGTATTTCAAATCATACTTTGGATCAAGATATCTTTGAAAATCTGCTTTTTCAACCACGAACAAAACAGAGACATTGGTCGCATTTAACAGATGAACATTTAATTTCGTGTTTATGCATTGCAATAAGCTCGGACCAGCCACAATATGATAAACTTGTCGCAGATATACAGTGACAAATTTCAACTAAACGAAGTGAATAGGTCGGTCACTTTTTGATATATGAATACTTTGATTATTTTCGTCAGTAAATTTTTATTTTGTAAATATTAATATTAAGTTTTTTTTAGAAAAATTACATAATTTACCATTTTTTCTTGTTACCGAAAATAAATATGTACGTTAATTTAGCTCTGCCATAAGTAGACCGCCTTCGATTTTTTAAATGTGAAGCAGATCCAGGATCCCAAAAGTTAGGCCACCTCTGATATATAGGATATGAGGACGACAAAAAAATTTAGACTGATTCAAGAAAAAAATTGGTAAAGCTGTCTCAAGATCACAAGTTGCTAAAAACAGTCAAATAATGATTTCAAATTCTATATTTTTCTCAATCATTGTGTTAAAGAGCTTTGTAATTAGCATAAATGCTACGAACTGTCATTAACTGGGGCTAATTTCCGTTCCTCAATGCCATACTCGTATTGTTTAATATTACGCATTCCTTTTCTATAAATCTGGACAGAAAAAAGACAGAGATGTTGATCGGCCTTGAATTTAACTAAACTCAGTAACAGGACAGCTCACATGGGGGTCAAGGTCTACAGGGCCCATATCTGCTCAGAATTATTCCTTGTAAACATCAGCATTGAATTTATTCGTTATGAAATTGTCTTGAACTCCCTTTTCTTAGAATTTTATCCTTTTCATTCTTCTTTAATTCCGCAACCCAGCGCTACAGCTTAGTATACATACATCTTCAAAACGAAAAAAGTTTATAATTAAACAATGTTACACTTTAGATAAGATTTTTCTTCGAATGAACTCATTAAAATTGCATACATAATACATATCTTTTATCCCACTTTTATGAATGAAATTCATTATCTGTGTGTCTGCCGAATCCAGACTAATTTAAGTTCTTTCATACAATTTTTCTTATTTCCAAAAATAATGTATTTGTTATTTATTGATGTGAAAAAAAAGAAACAATGAAATTGTTATATAATATCACCCAGGTGACAGTAACATCCTGTTATAAATACAAAAATAAGCAACGTATTTTCAAGCATTTTATTTTATTCAAATGACTAATGTGAAACATTTTCTAACAATATTGTAGGCTTACAACGGACTGTTTGTTGTTGTTAATGACACTTAACAACGCCAAGCCCGCCCGTCACAGAGACTAGGCGAATGAAGTCAGAGAGAGCGTCTTCCGTTTTTCAATAGAGCACCCTCACACGAAGGTGGAAGTACGACTTTTGGCTCACAGAAGGCAGCACCACCTGAATCTTCCAATTTAGAGATTGAAACCAGTAAAGACCCAAAGCCTGGCTCCAACCACCCCCAGAGGTATTGTAATGGGAACATGGAGGACATTGCGACCCGACGGATTTAATGTGCCCCAGTCGCCATTAATGAACACGACGGATCTTCGGTTAAGCCGGGATTCGAACTCACCACCGTTTGATAACGAGAACGAAGCCCTAACCAACCAGGCCACCGGGGTCTTGGACTGTTTGTACTAGATATATACGATATCTGTGTTCGCAAAGAGCTAAGGAATTTAACATTTTTTGATCAAAAATATCAAAAGTGTTCAAAGAATACATAATTCATGACATAATCTCTCACTACGGAAAATAAAATGCCCTTCTATCTCAATATAAAGAAAGAAATCAGCAATATCAGGTTAGAATAGTTAATTACAGAAGCGGCATTTTATTAAGTAGTCATAATGATCAATTTCATTAAATAGTACTTATGACCGACCTGTTGTTAGGATATTACATTGATATTTTTGCATAGTTATGAAAGCATTTAAATTTTTAGTCTTTATAAGGAATACAAATTGATTACAATATTAAAGTTGTAGCAGAACATATTGATTAGTGATGATTCATCCATTCATCAGTAGTTTATCTGTAGTTAAATTTTTTCTTCTTTGAGACCCCGGCCAAATGATCAGGTCGATACCTAAGATGGAACACTTTATATTCCCCTTTGCAAAAAGAAAAGGTTCTATTATTTAGCTAGCGGGTAAATCTTGTTACAACAACTGTTTCTGACTGAGACAAAAGAAATTAAACAAAATGGATTCTTTACCCAGTCAGTTTCTTTAACCTCATCAACAAGTAGAACAGTAAGAGAGTCATTGTAATTCGTCTTATAAAAATGAATTTTCAGCAGTATTTGTAACTAATAGAAGCAAAAATAAAATTGTAAATAATTACTGTTACTTTTTCTTTTTAATCACTCAAATAAGCACCAATGTCAATAAATAAATAAGATCAAAATAATGCTTAATTTAGCAACAAGTTTCCAATCATAATTAGGCTGAAAAGGAATTGCTAATAAAAACGAAAATAACAAAACTTTCCACAATATCAACAAAAAAATATAGAATATAACAAATGTTGCCATTCAACAAAATACAAAAGTTAAAATAAAACAATTTTATATTTTTACAACCTAAATAAATAATAAATAAAATATTAATTAGTTTGAACTTAATTTTTTTTAACAATATTAGATGTTATTTACCACTTCAATGTAAACCCTTGAAACGTATAATCATGTAGTTAATTTCAATTTCAGAGTTCTTACATTTCATATTTAAAAAGAAGATACTATTAAAAAAATGGAAATGAGTTTAGAAGTTGCATAATAATTTCACTGAACAAAACTTCTATTCACCATATGGCACGATGATGATCTTCAAAAACATTTTTCGGTGTCTCAGATAGATATCATACATTTCGAATGTCCTAGGAAGATCATTAAGAGGTTTAAATGGTGAACTGCAATAAAAACATTCTTTTGTGAGGTCCTTCTTGAATCTAACACAACATCTCTTCATTGTGTTATTATACACGCAGGTGATTTCGATAATATCAGTAAAGGAGAAAAAAAAAATATTGGTGTAATCCAGTGGGCCATTAGAAAGTTTTTTTCTCACCATTATTTCTGTTGCACCTGTTGCCAGTACACTCAAATGTCTGAGAGAAGTAGTCTACCCCATCGCATTTCATTTTTTT
>JAPDSC010096358.1:0-12932 GCA_026290005.1 Latrodectus geometricus
ACTCTTCAACTTGATTTAGTAAGCAAAACTCTTCAACTTGATTTAGTTGGTTTTCACTTTTTTTTGTTTTTTTTCTTTTTTTTGTATTTTTTCGAATCCATTTTATGTGTCATAGCAACAAGCATATTATTTTTTTGTGAAAAATAGATACATAAAAAGTAATCAGAACAAAATGCATTTATGTTTCCTCTTCCGAATCGGTACATTGTTGGATTTCATGATGACCATAAGATAAAGTTAAAATACCATCATTTTTTAAAAATTTTTTGTCATAAAACGAAGACAATGTTGTTTTGTTTTGTACAACTGTTTTTAAAACATGCTTTTTGGAGACTATAGAATACTGTAAATCTTTAATAGAAAGTTCTTCTTGCAAAACTTGTTTATATTTTTCATGAGTTAGAGAAGCAAGAGAACTTTTTTTTACTCCCTTTGCTGCTTTTTTTACTGATTGATCTTCACATAGTAAACTATACATTTTTGGTTTTAACCCTATAAATTCTTTTATTGGCTGACAAGTTTCATTTTTTAAAGTTCTTAGTCGACCTTTGTTTGTTTCACAAAAAAGATAATGATTTTTATCGAAATTGCTCAAATCCATAATTTCCATAAAGTTATTTCGTATATCTTCGTATACATTTGGGGTTTCTATGTGTAAATAAAGCGAATCAGTGTCTGTGTACAACAAGGTGCATTTAGAGTTATAAAATTTTTTAAAATATGAGAAATACAAGTCATATAATTGTAGTTTGGATAATTCTAACACTGTGAATCCAATGTATATAGGCTTGTCTAATCTTAGATCAGTTTGTTTCATTTTGAACAATGTTAAACTTTCGTTTAAAGGTTCGAAGTATTCTAAAGCAGGGCTAGATAAGTACTTTTTACATTCCTCGACACTGAGCGCTCCTTTAACATTAACCCTTTTCCTAACATTTTGTAAACATTTCCCATAAAAGGAATTATTTAGTTTTTTAAAAAATAATTTTTCACTTTCGGTTTTACAAGATAATCTTTTTGAGTTGTTAAATGTAATATATTCTTTTAACCATGGGTTTTGAGAAAACATTAAAATCTTATGTATCTTGGAGAGCTTTAAGCCCTGTTTCAGATAAAATTGCAAATTCAAATAATGTACAATATAATGTTTTTTTGGATAAAAATTAGGTGTTAATTTTTTGCATGGAAAGGTGTTCTTAAGCCCAAATTTTGTGCACAGTTTTTTTGCATAAGGAGATAACATATCGAACGTTATTTTGAGATGTTCTGGTGCTAATGGTAAATCGTTAAGTCTCTCATGTTCTGTTTCGGGAATTTCTAAATCAATCTCTAAAATATATCCTTTGTTGCTGTTTGGAGGAATACTAAACACATCGAAAGAGTTTATTTCCTCTGAAGATAACCAACAAAAATTACCATAAGGTAAAAATTGGCTCATAGCATATCCATAAAGATTAACTATATCTAATGCAAGAATATAGGAATGGGGTTTCGAAGAATCGTAAGTGGATGGTACATAAGGATTGTTTGCCATAGCATAACGTTTACCTACAAGACAAATTCCTCCTCGCATTTGGCTTTCCAACCAAATATAATCGTTAATGTTTTCCAATAACTGCAATTCAATTTTACAAAATTTCAAGCCTGCATCAAATGTAAGTTCGCTTATCGAAATATAATGTACAGGATCAAGTTCATAATATTTTAGAGAAAGAGTTCGAAATGCGCAAAATACTTCTGCAAGCATTAAAACATCTGTATTTTGATATAGTTGTAAATAATCACCAAATGTTTTGCAATTAAATGCTCTGAAAACGGCTACAGCATGAATATAATCTTTTTCAGTGATATTTTGGTATGTTAAAACATTAAAAAAAGCTGCTTGAGGAGGTAAACCAATAGTTTGAAGTTTGTCAATGTGATCACAATATGAATAAGGAAATACACCTTTTCGATGTAGCAAATACTTGTTTTTGTTGTGTTGAAAGAAACTATCAAACATTTTGAATTCATGATTCGAGATTTTCAGATTTTCAATTAATGTATCAAGAGAGCTGTCTAAAAATTGAAAACTATCTAAGAATTTTAAATGATCTAATGTAAACATAGATATTTTTTCTAAATTTAAAGGAATTATATTAATATCTTTTGCATATTCTCTAGGCAAATATTTTAAAAGTAAATGCGAGTCATAGTTTCTGCTATTGTGTATGACTACAGGAATAAAAAAAGTTTTTCTGTATTGCAAATTGCAATATTGGTGTGCTCTACCTTCTACAAAATTTTGGTAGTGCAAATGATGTCGAACAATTCGATCAGTTTTTTTTAATTTTTGGTGGCAAATAATACATTTTGAAAAATCATATGTTGAGGAATCGTCAATTTCAATTTCGCTAACTTTTTTTAATTCAGCAATTAGTTTTAAAGATATTTCTTTTGCTTGATAGAGAAAATGTTCCACCGCGTCATATCCAACATGATAGTTATGATGAATTATTTTATCATCTTGATCGATAACAAGCATTGCATAGGAGAGAGGAATATGTTTTTCCAGCTCACATGTAAAGGATTTTTTATCATTTGGAGTAACAGTCGAAACCTTAGATAATGCGCATTCGAAGTCAGCAAACATCACAAAACGATGTTTGAGAGATCTATTAATGTTTTTAAATTTCAAAATCAGATTTTTAGGGATTGAAACACGTTGTGGCTTGTTATGAAGGCAAAGAGTTTGATGTTCAATTAAAGTCTGTTTTCGTACAAATCCATTCAAACAACGTTTGCAATAATAATTAAAATGCTTTTTATGTTTCAAAAGTTTGTTTATATTTTTTATTAGATAATAATGCTTTTCATAGAGAAACAAATCTATTTCTCTATAGTTTTGAGAACTAGTGTAAAGAGGATATATCATGCCTTCATCAAAAGCAAAAACATTGATATTTAATTTATTTACATTTTCAAAAAGTTTGATGTTTGCTATCTCGACAGGAAACTTTAACATTTTTGTATCAACAGCTTGCAAATGTTTTTTGTATATGCTACAGCGACCAGCATGCTTTTGCTTAGGAAATAACGCAGCTAATATGCAATAAATGAAGCATTTATTATTAATACAATTGATAGATAAAAGCGCTTTTTTATTAGATAATTTATTCGGTAGTTTGACCGTTTTACATCCTCCAATAATTTTGGCATAATTGCCAATGTGTAAATCTACAAAATCGATTTTATGCAGAAGCCATCCGCTTCCGTTTCTAGTAAAATTATCAACAGAATTCATAATTTTCCTAAAGCCCTCATCTATTACGGAAAATATTTGTGCAGCAGATAAAATGCGCAAGGCATTACTGCAGAAATAATAAGTTTGATACACTGGTGTGTTGTTTAATTCATCGCTTAAAATTTTTGTAAACACAATGTGTAAGCAAATGATAACACGAATTCGTAAAACAGTTGATGTATTTAAAATATTATGAATCACAGGTCTGAGTTCGGAATAAGCAGATTCTACAGAATCAAAATTAGTTCTTGCACGTAATGTTCGAGTAAAACCATGGAATGCAGAGTTCAATTCTTGAAAAATAATATTAGCCATATTTATTTTTTCTGTTCTGATTACTTAAATGTATCTAAATTATAATCTTATTGTTTACATTCTTACTCAAGTATCAGGTTCAAGTTCTCTTGTTTTTATAAAATCTTGAATTTTTTCCAATCCTACAATCATTGTTGGAATCTGATCAATATTAATATTAAACCTGTTCTTAATATCACCAGCCTCGTTATATTTTAGAAAGCATAAATAATGTTGTTTTCTAAAGTGTTTGATTTCAAGAGCAGTGTTTTTTCCCAAATAAACAGAATAGTTTGGTATCTGTGAGTTTTTAGTTTCAATTTCTGTAGAGATGTTTAAGTCAAATTTTTTTGGTTTTTTCTTAGGAGCGCAATCCTCATCATCTATTATTCTAGCTTAAAAAATAAATAAAAGAATTTAGTTTCGTAGCTAAGTTTAAGCATTTCAAAATAACTATCAACTTAGATTTCTAAAATTTGGTAAGATAGAGAGAAAACGCAATAACTGAAAAACAACTTACCACAATCCA
Source organism: Latrodectus geometricus (assembly GCA_026290005.1). NCBI lineage: Eukaryota > Metazoa > Arthropoda > Arachnida > Araneae > Theridiidae > Latrodectus > Latrodectus geometricus. The sequence continues at coordinate 4,107 of JAPDSC010096358.1, forward strand.
TGTTGAAAATCAGCGGAGAACTAATGCACAAATGCAAATGTTGATGTGTCAGTAGCATAGGAGAGTTTTTATAGAAAATTTTCCTGAATTTTAATTATCAAGCTGAAAGTTAAAGTAGTGTAGGTTGCTCATAAATTAAGTACTTTCAACTATGTTACAAAAACATGAGTGGGATTCTAGGTCATTTTAACGAATATTCTTCAAAGTTAATTTATTGTAATAAGCCATTTGCATAAAGGCGTTTAAAAAACATAAGTATCATTTAAGGTCAATTCATTAAATTTCCTCCAAAGTTAATTTATTCCGAATACTCCTGATCTATAACATTTTTTTCTCTATCATAACTCTTAAATTAAATGTTTCAAGAATAGAATTATTTTTAATCTAAAAAAAAATGAGATACACACTATTATATTTTAATATATTTATTATGTTAAGCAACAAGTTAAAAAATATTTAATATACAATGCAAATTTCTAATTTGTTACAAACAATGCAAATAAAAAACAATTTCATCATTGTCTAGTAGTTTGAAGTATCCAAATTTTGCTTCAAAATTTGTACAATCTGCGAGTTCATTCCATGAAACACCTTTCGTTGCTGAAATACTCTCCACAACTGATTCAAACAAAGTCTTGTGAGAAGAATAAACATTGTATTTCTCTGCAGTATTATATTTTGTCAGTTGGCAGAAACCAAATCGCTTTTCATCTGTTTGATTATCATGTAGACACTTAACAATGTCTGTGTTCGACAATATAGTGAAATACATTATCTTCGCAGGCTCCGCAGAAGTTTTATGAAGTCGAGCATTTTCAGTGCACTCTAGAATATTATCATAGAGAGTATTGTGAATATACAAATACTCACATCTGGAGCAAGGATCCATAACAACATATCCGAATCTCTCCATGTCTAGCGATCATCTAAATTCGCTAGCTATGACGTTGTTATAATATCTTTCTTTTTTTGATTTTCTAATATCGCCTCTCGATAAGATTTACATTGTTGATTGGAGGAGAGCAATGTTGAATGATTTATCAATTTAAATTGTTGATGCGCAAAACGTGTTACAATTCGTTCATTTTCGCAAACATTTGTTTCTGTTAATCTCGTAATAGGTAATCTTCTATTCACATGCCATAGAAAAAATAGACAGAAAAGTCCACATGAGCTGGTACGAGGATGTTGTAATATATGCGAATTCCATTCTATTTTAGAGGAATTTTGAGTAATAAATTTTTTAATGTTTCCTTTCGGAAATGTGCCATAAGAACAAAAAAAAAATGCCATTGCGGTTGTTGTCAAAATAGATCGCTTGCCAATGTTCTCCCTTCTTCGTAGAAGGATGCGTGTTTACAATAAATGATCGATAATATCCTCGTGTTTCGGGCAATAGATCACTCGCAAACACTCCGCCAAACGTTCCTCTAATTTTAGGATCGCTGAGGGCTAAACTTAACAGTGTTTGCGTGTCCATAGTATTTAATAGTCAACAAATATATTTCTACTTTTGTCAATTTCCATGTAGACTATTAATGTAACAGTTTCCGATAGTTCTCTATCGAATTTCAGGTGAATCGATATTTCACCGCTTCTGGCTATATTCATAAATGGATCGCTAGCAGAAAAATCTTGCGTGAGATCGAACACATACAAGCAAGTATTCTCTTTATATTCTTCTAATGTGACATTAGTATTGTGTTGAGCGAGGTCTGTGAACAAACTTAAATAGTTTCGGGCATACAGATTATTTTGATAAGAAGGTGTATAGGCTGTCATAGGGATTTGAACTCCGTTCTCCGATAACGAAATATAATTCAGATTATAATGTTGGAAATTAAACGGATTCTTCTTCAAATCTCCATTGAATGCAGAATTGGATACTAATCCTAGAATCATACGCGAGGGAAGAATTCCATTCATTGCATTAGGAATTATAACACTCTTCAATCCTGAACTGAGTGTGAATGTCTTAGTCTCAATTCTTGTGAAAGGCATTTGCACCAGAGATTGTTCTAATGCTTTTTCGTGGCCAACTAGAATTGAGCTCGATACATCGCATTTTCTGATAAACAGACTTATATTTTCGATGTGTAAGCGATAACTTCCAGTGTTAGCTAAGAGAGCAAATTCGTCCTTTGCTTTTAACAAACGAATTCGTATCGTTGTTCCGCTAATTAAAAGACGTGGTTGAGTTCCTAAGTCAATATGAAGCATTCCGCACATATCAAATAGTTTGCCTTCTTTAACCCGTTTCCATCTCTGTTTTAATCCAGCATTCTTTCCAGTATCTCCCAAATTAGTGTCATCATATTCACCGACAGTATCCTTGCAGAACAAACCAGCACTCAAAAAATTCTGTTGAGAAGATTGGGGATGAAACAGAACACTTTGTATAAAAGATTTGTAAGGATAATTACTTTCCGAAGAGATATTACGATCGTTAAGCGAGATGTGGCATTCGGAAAACATAGTGTTTAGCAAATAATTAATCGGTCCGCATCGATCATTTTCTGTAAAATTTGTTCCATCAGCTTTCAAAATTTTCGCCTGAACATTCAAAAACACATGCGATAAATCGAAATATGCATCTCCTAACCCGGTAACAAGAAATTCAATTGTATTGCTATCCGAAATGGAAGCAATCGGATGTATTTCTACAAATGAAGAATGATCAATCGCCAGTTGAATAGGCGATGAAACGAAAAGATCTAGTTCGCTTTTTGTGCAGTAGCAATTTTCCATGTTTTAGAGCTCTGAAAATACGTCTGGTTTATTTGATTTCCTACGCTTCGAGTGTTGCTTTCTAATAGTTTTCTTCCTTTTAAGACCTTTTCCACTTAATTTGCGAATAACATCGCTTGTTATTTCGCGTCCTGTTTGGCGAAACTGATCTCTAGCAGCATTGCGAAGCGATTTTCCTTGTGATACATCTTCAATTATATTTCGACCAGATGACAATAAACGTTTTCCTAAATATTTTCCAGCTTGCATCATCAGCGGTAAAGCAAATCGGCGCAAGTTACTGAAAAAGCCATAACCTCTCTGAATGGGATAATGGGAAGAAAAGTAAGGGTCTGCATTGCCTGTTTGATTTAAATAATACGCAATACAATGTTCTGGTTGTAGCCTGTGACCGCGCTTCGACATGGTTGAAAGCAGATATGGAGATCGATGAGAATGTCATTGGATTTATATAAATTTCTTTCTGAAAGAGAGCACTAAGTTTGTTTTACCCGATATGAATTTAATAGGAGTACCGCTGCTAGTGCGCAATTGAATTTCAATAATATCAAAATATTGTTTTTTTACTCTGAAGTACAACGGCACAGAAAAATATTTAACAATCTGATCATTAGTTTCGTTTGCCACTGGGATAATTTTTAGAATAGATGTTGAGGAATCTCCTACCAAGGAAGGTGATACTATATCGCAGTATACATATATTTCTGTAATACCTGCGCGTAAATCCAAAGTATAATCAGATTTATAATCACCCTGATGAAATGTTCTTGCAGTAAATCCTAGCAAATCGCTAAGCTTTTCTGCAAAAGTGACTATGGTGTTTGGGGGAACGTGTAAACCCACCTTAGAATCAGGCAATAACTGTAATGCTATGAATTTGAATTCTTTGAATAAATCTTTAGCTTCACGATACATACCACTAGATATTTTGTATGTGGCAGTTCTATTCTCTTTACGAATACTCGGAAAAACTTTATAACTGATCACGCGAAATTTTTCATCTTTTAATGAAGTAGCAGGCTGTGTATAGGAAAATTGTGTTTTTGTTTGTTCTCCTCGTATTACGAAGCTGTTATTAGATATGTTTAATGCAGTCATTAATCGAGGACAGGAATTTCGTCTGAGTTCGATATTTACATGCGATGGCAGCGAAACTGTTACTTGGTTATTATTGCTTTCAATTTTAATATCATTTGATAACGATATTTCTTTTAATTTGTTATTTATCTGTTCTATTAAATCCCCATCTTCCAGTATTATATCATAGGTTTGGTCTACAATCGGTTCTCTTGCAATCAGTGTAATTTCCTGATTTCTAAAAACTTCTTTATTTGGAGAACGATAATGAATATAAGCAAGAAATCCTAGTGGACTATTAGGTGTTATATCGTCTTTTGTTGGATCTAGGCTCAACAACCTTAGCAACTGACTTCCTTTTTCAGCTGTTGTAATCCATTCCCATCCTCGTTTCAATTCAATTTTCAGTTTCTTTCTCTTTTCAATCAAAGTAAATTTTAGGGGAGGATCAATAGAATATTTTTTCATATTTGCCATTATTCCTTCTACAAAGTCTAAGTGATCTTCATTGTAGAAAGGAATACGAAATGTTGGTAGTAATGTTTCTATTTCTACATCAATTTCTCTCTGAATGATATAAGAATCGTTGTAACGAGACTGAATTGTAAAGTACTTTCCTGGAAGAGTAGCTTCGGCTAAGCAACATTCCCATTCTCCGATCAAAGTGATAGGTTTGGCTAATTTCGTTCGAAAATGATCTGGTGTATTGTTAGGAAAATATTTCATACTAGCATTTGAAGGTAGAAGAACATGAAAGTCATTCAGGATTTCAACCATTCTGCTTTAATCCAAGAATTAAATGAATCGTCGAAACCAACCCACTTCACCAAAAATTGTTGTGAAGCACCTTTCCCCTTAGTACGAATAATTTTTTCAATTGCCCAAAAATCCTTATCAGACTTATTTATTTTAACGAGTTCTTCGGTGTAAAATCTTCCTGTAATTTCCTTGCCAGAATGGTCTTGCAATGCATATGTAGGAGGGTTTGTTGGATAACGTTTGTAAATTCTAAACGTTTCTTCAGTCCATCCAGGAAGATAGCCTTTCTTAAAAACTTTCCTTGCTTTTGAAATCCTTACCACATCGTTAACTTCAAAGCGAAACTTGACTGGAGAGTCTACATTGTACAAGGATTTATATAAGCGAGGCTCATCAGCTTGTGTGACTTTGGCTGGCGCCATTCCATGACTTCGATGAACTGAATGGTTGTAAGAATCAACTATCAACGGTAAAATGTCTAAATATTTATAAGAATTTCGATATGTGAAAACACGATACATTTTATTTTGTAGTGTTCTGTGAGCTCTTTCCAAAATTGCACATTTTGCTTCACTTTTCGTTGAATAGTGATGGATATTATGTTTCTTGAACAGTGCACGAACTGTTTTATTGTGATACTCTTTCCCAAAATCTGTTTGAAGATTTCTTGGCTTTGCCTCTTTGAACACTTTGTTGAACACCTTAGCAATCGTATGGGCTTTCTTGTCTTTAATGGGAATTGCTCTTAAATATCTTGACATAACATCTATAATTGTTAGGAGGTATCGATAACCATTGTTAAAGCGTGATAGTTTTTGTAGATCTACCAAATCACTTTGCCACAACTCGTTCACTCCGTATGCAATTGTTTTCCGTCTTTGGAATTTATAGCGAACAGGAAAATGAAGTGTATAAGTATCTTCTCCAGAGAGAAATTTTCTAACGCGACTCTTCTTTACACCGCTAGCTTCTGACAGTCTCTTGACACCTCCAAATGAACCAGGTTCCTTTGGATCATAGTATAGTTTTTTTAATCTTTCCACCTCTCCCAGTTTATGAGAGAAGGAGAAGTTTTGTTGTCTCTCTCTCGTATTCCTATTTCCGACCAATTTGTCCATTTTTGAGCTTCAGGTGAAGTATCAGTATTCGAGAGTTTCAATAATCTTTCCGCTGTTGTCAATCTCTTTGAATTAGAGTTCTCAGCGATATTTGGTGTTTCTGGCGAGAAGCCTGGTTCTTTATATTGTGGGTTTACTTGTGAGAGAAGTAGATGATCTCGAACATATTTATTGTGAATCCAGTCTAATGGTATGTTCGCGTCTAAAATTCCCTGAAGAAGAGTATTGAATCCTCGAGGCGGTTGACTAGGAACTTTTTCATTCCTCATTAAATAACTGAACAAATCAATTCCATTACTTCTGTATTCTGGTTTCCCCTCTTTTTCCAATTCGTTTCTATCGTTAAATGTGTAACTCACTTCTCTCAGTTGTTCTAAAATCGGTAAGATATACTTCTTTCTCGATTTCGGAACTGCATATGCTATGTATTTTGCAATCATATTCATTCTGGGAGGAACAGGTACAGATAGTTCTTCCTTCTGAGTTTCTAGTTCTTGTAATAATTCCTTCGGAATCTCAAACGGTTTTGGAGGAGGAGGAGGTTGCATTAAACGCTGATATTTCGGTATCCAGTGTGCTAATAGCTTAGCTTTCACATCATCAGGTGTTTCTTCTTCGTGCAATAACTTTGAAATTTGATCTTCAACTCTTATTTCAGGCTTGTTCAGCTGATAGTATTCTGAAACAAGCTCTTTTGGAACTAATGCCATTTTTCTAGCCATTCTTAAATTCGTTTTCCTATAGCTTTTCCTATTACACCTCCGATAAGACTCAAAACACCTGGAAGGATGAGAGGTAAAAATCCTCCTCTTTGGTTAACAGTTAATATCTTGCGTTTTCGAGCGATAGAAATGTTTTTGTTGGCTAGCTGTCGAATGATTCGTTTATAACGACACAAATTTCGAACATTCAATCGGTTCGAGATATTCCCGTTTAATATGTTTTGACATATTTCACACAGTGTTTTTATCTGTTCGTCGGTGGCAGTCTTCAATATAGCATTTCGCTGTTTAGGACTCGCGGCGGATAAAATATGCAACAAATGTACATGTCGTTTAATTCTATTAATTTTTCTTCTGGCACATATACCCAATTTATACCGTTATGATCTGGAAAAATGGATTGTCGTAATCTTAATTCTTCATCCGTTGTTGGAAAGCAATCAACTAGTAAGAAGTGATATTTTTCCGATGTTGCCTTTTTATAGGCTTCCATAAAAAATTTGGAACGATTAGGAAACACTTGTCTTCCAAAACAAGCGATTTGCGACTGATCTCTGTTGTTTCGGAAAAGTATTATATAGTGAGCATTCAAACTAATATCCCTAGCAATTCTAATGCGGGGAAAAAGGTTTTGTGTTATTAAAATTATGCTGAAATTTTTATGATGAGATCCAACAGTAAACATTTGCGATATCTCAGGTGTTAAATTGTTCATAAGATCATCAAGAATCAAAAGATCAAAATGTTCATCTTCTGTTGGCAAACCTGCTATGAATTTAATATTTCTTTCTTCGTGAAACCAGGGTTGAAAGATTTTATAACACCATACAACTTTTTTTATCGGTGCTTCGTATATTTGCTCAGAAACAATTTTCCGCACTAAATGAGTTTTTCCGCTTTGACTGGGACCATTAATGATCATCGACGATGGAAATTTAAGTCGAAGCAACATGATCGGTAACAGGTCAACACATTTCGCAAACTTTTCTAAATTCTTTTTCTGTTAATTGAACTCCCACAATCTCAGGAATTGGATTCAATGTTTGGTTGGAGAAAAAATATCGCAAATCGAATATTTGTTCTTTATCTTTGAAGCAGATATGAAGAAAAATCTTTCTTCCTATATGCTTAGAAACGAAGCACGATGTGTTTGTGATATTCACTTTTTGAGATAGATCCGATGGTGTTTGCGCTTGCAAATAAATCAGAAAAATTATGTATTCTACAATTATAACACTTAGTAATATCACTGCATTAGATAAAATTTGTTTCGACATCTTTGTCTTTCGAAGCCGGCATTGAGAAACGAAATAATTTTGCTCCAAAAGTTTCATATACTTTTTCCACTTTATTCCGAAAACCAAAAATACGCTGTTTATATACTTTCTCGCAATTAAGTAAAAAATAAAAAAATGAATAACAAAAAAATTTTAAAAAATAATTAAGGAAAATGTTCTGAAAAGAACAAAACCTATTCTTTAAAAATATAGGATGTAAATAGATTATATATTCCTAAATATCATTTTTTTTTATCTACATGGGTAACAATTATATATTTCTTTTAGAGAGTCTCTGGGGTTCGAACCTGTGATCTCTGTGCTTACTTAAAAAGAATCGATAGTTTAGAATCTTGCTTGTATTATGATTCTAAGCCATCGATTCTTGTTCAGAAAACGTATATAAAAGTTTTTATCTTACAATAAAACTTTTTCTTAAGTTTGCCACGCATTAAATTCATCTTCGTTGCATTTAATTTCTCGGTTAAGATTATCCCACTCGCACTTGTTTTTGAGAATTGTGTCAGTCTTGAATAATCATCAGAATTTTGGGCGTCGTAGCTATAATGCAACATTTTTCATCTTTAATGGAAGAGATGTGAAACCTAATAAGGCGTGTAGAAAAAACTCCTACTGTCGACCAACGTATTATCTTCCCACATAATCTTAACTAATTCGGATTCCAACTTCGCAAAAGTTTACAACTCGAAGTAGGCGTCATACTTCGCCAGCGCATTTTTCCTCTCTAATGGAAGATACACGAGATTTAGTAATGTGGGTAGAAAAACCCACACTTTCGCGCATTTAAGTAAAATGTGTTTCATTTCCATCAGACAGTGTTATGGAGGATACTCAAGATTCGTTCAACAGAAGTTTAAGAGCAAGATATAGAAACTCTAATCCGATAACTGTTCCAAGACATCCGAACACAGAGTCGAGAGCTCAATTGATCGCACGACTATTTAGAATTTATAATCAAAACATGGATCCAAATATGCCTCCACAACGGCGCGGAGGCTAGGTAAGTGAAATTTTTTCCGATAAATATTTTAATTATTATTTATACTACTATATGATTAAGTTGAAGAGTTTTGCTTACTAAATCAAGTTGAAGAGTTTTGCTTA
>JAPDSC010096363.1:0-14466 GCA_026290005.1 Latrodectus geometricus
AAAAAATTAATGCATGAATTAGTTTTGTATATTTTTTATATTTCTATTATCTTATAAAATAAAATTTATTTATATTATAGTCTTAAGATATAAAACATTTGTTAATCATCCATAATTATTTGATACAAGCAATGTTTTAAATATATTATTTTTTTTTTAAAAAAAAAATTATGTTGTAGTAAATGTATCCTAAAAATTTTTATTTATTTAAATGTTAATTTTTTTTTTTTTTTTTTTTTTTTTTAACTTTTACCTGGAAATAATCTTTGCACTTGGATATTATACAAAATTCATCAGTTTTGGCAAAGTTTTATGTTATATTATGGTCGCAAAGTGTAAAAATAGTGAAGGGTACATTGTACAAAAAAACACATTTCCAAGTTTTTTACTCGTTATTATAAAGATTTCATCTATTCTTCTCATGTCATATGACAAACCACAATGTTGTAGTCAACTTTGTCTAGCATATTCCCATTAGTGTTTTCTAGCCCACAGTAATAAACAATATTTGAATGTAATCAATTTTGTTAGCAATTTAACATAAGATGGTTCATAAATTGTCTTTCATATATCCTCAAAGAAAAATCACAAACTTCAAAACCTGGAAATAATAGGGGTCATCTGTTTACAATCTGGAATCACAGTTGTTGATTAATAGGTTGTTGAAAAATCTGTTGATTAATCTTCATATTGCAAACAGCTCTCACTCTGGTACTTTATGAAAACTATGGAATTGATGACAAAACATAAATAAAACTATTTTTTTCATTAGTATTTTTCATTAATAAATATTCCTGAGCATTATATATTTGAAGCTTTGTTTCAAAACCTGAGCATTATATAGCAATTATCCTTTGTTTTATTATTTTAGTTTTTACTCACATGTTTGCCTTAGATTCATAAACAAGTCATTTTAAGTATCAGTTAGTTTTGATTTTCTAATTTGTAATTTCGCTAAATTTTATTTAATGGAAAATCTTATTTGAAATAAATTCCATTTATTTTTGATAAATAAATTTTTTAGAATTTTTCAGAGATATTTAATTCTTTTTCAGGTTTCAGTAGGAATCACTTAAATGTATTAACATAAATTTCTTGTTCAAAGATGAAAAATAAGTTGATTATTTTTTTCTTTTCAGGAAAATAATATTTATTAATATTTTAAACGTATAATATGTGTAAAATCTTTAAATAAAACAAGTTATTCTTGAATTCATGAACTTACTTAAATTCATGGATTTCTGCAAAAAATTTGGTACAAAAAATAGTCGAAAAAAAAAACATATATATCAGGTGACACTACATATTGTGTTTATATGTAAATGAAATCTTATATGAGTTGATTTACAATAAATATAAATAGATAACTTTGTTTCATAAATTTTCCTATGTATGGATTTTTTATTAATTTTTTTATTTATTTTTTATTTATTTTTTTATTTTTTTATTTTATAGAAAAAGCAGTCTCAAAAGTTCTTTGATGATGGAAGTAGATATTCCTTAAAACAAATGGTAAATATTGAATCAAAATTTAGTGAAACTTAAATTTTTTCTGAATTGAATGAGTTAATCCTTTTTCTTTTTCAAAACCATTAAACTGCATTTAAATTTAATGTTATAAAATCAATTATATATACATATATTAGCTAAAATGAGTTGTTCATTGAAAATTCAGGCCATATGATATATCATTTTTAACAAAATTATATATTTTTCTTTAAAGATAAAATGTAAATTAAAAGTTTCAATGTATGTCATGTTGTAGTAAAATTTATATGTGAATATCATCATTTAATGTTCTAAAAAGATTTTTTATGAATAGTTTCTTTTTTTTTTTTTGTGTATAAGCAAAGAAAATTTCAATATCTATTCTTACAAATATATTTAAAAGCCTGTGTAAAAGGTACATGCCTGAGTGATTATAGCAAATACAAATAAATAGCACAAGTTTGATCACATATTGAAAAAGAGGCTATAGTGAAACAAAAGATAACTTCAATAGAGTAGTTTTATCATTAGTAGAGTTTCAGAGAAAAATGTCTTCACACTGCATTTATTGATGTTTACATATTATGTCAATAAGAGGTGAAATCAAATTTCTTAATAATATTCAAAAAAATAATTCACACTTTCTAATAAGTTTTAGTAAAATTTCGCTCTGAAGCTAATTATTTTATATTTATTTTTGCATGATATTTTGTTCAAATTACTTTAATTTATGACAACTTATAATTCATACAATATGTGAATGTGCAACATATTGATATTAATATTTTAATGTTAGCATGAATAATATTTTTTTTTAACTAACTTGCTGAATAATGTAAGAAGTAAGCATCATTTTATATTTATTCAAGTCTGGAAATATTTTTGTTCTAACAAACCTTTAAATGCATTGATAATATATATTATAGCAATAAATTGTTTTTGTTTTTTCAGTTTGAAAGAGAAAAGCTTACTACAATTGATGATAATCTTGAAATGTTCATGGAAGTAGCTGGACAAGTATGATATAATTTCTCAGTTTACTTTAATTATTATTTTTTTAAATTTTGTTCTTGATTTTACAAAATAAAATTGATTTAGTAACTTTACATTTTTCTCTAATACAATCTAAATAGCATCATTCCTTTGCAAAAGGAAAAAATTTTGTAATGGATTTAATTTATATTGTATCTTAAGTTTTTTATATAAATTTTAAAACATTTAATTCTATTGTAAATGCCTATCAGTATCATTTGAAACTTGTCTTACTGAAATAGTTATTGTTATTATCAATCAAAATATTTCATATGCTCCTGCCTTTCTCAAATATTAGGTTCTTTTAAAATTACTTTCTAGTTTTTATAGTTCTTTCTGCCGTTTTTTCATAACTTGTTAATATTTAAATGAAAATAATTTTAGAAAATATATTTAAATATTTATTTCAGTGCAACTATTATTTGCACCATTCATTACATTAGGCTTGCAAAATTTACATTGCTAAATAAAAACTAAAATTTAGTTTTAGTTGATCAAAAAGATAAGAAGTTATTGCTAGTATCAACAAATAATTGAATGGTTTGCTAATCATTGCTTGTTCTAATAGCTTGGATCTAACATTGTCAACTTGAACAATCAAAAATATTATGTAATTTCTCATAAATTGTTTGGTCATTCAATAAACTGTATTCATGAAAATTTGGAAGCAAACTCAATCATTTGATCATCATCCAGAGAAGTTTGCTTGAATACCAAAGGAATATAGAAGCAAGAGCTATTGTTCTCACCTAGAACTATAACTATGATATGAAGTTTCTTAAATGACTTACAAAAAATTACCGATATTGTGAGGATTAGAAATTTAAGTCTTTATTATTTGTGATAAAAATTATCCATTTTAGATTCAAGCAGTTATTTGGGATGATAAATGAATACCATGCATCAACAATAAAGCTATATTATATCAGCATAAGATTTCAAACCATACATAAAAAAAGTATTATATCCGATCTTTTTTTTTTTTTTTTTTTTTTTTTTTGACTATTTCATTTAAAACAATAACTGTTGAAAAGTACTGTTAAAATTTTATTTTTTTTATATTTGCTAAGCTGTCAGCCAAATGGTTAACACTATAACGTAAGAACACATAGTTTTTTGTCTTCAGTTCAACAATTTGTGGGTTTCAATCCCACCTTGGCTATGAATATTTCTTATGGTTTAAAGTCTTTTGTAAACCATAAGAACTATAAGTCCCAGTTTAACTATCTCTCATGTGCAAAAAGTAACTGCTGAATGACTAACCATCAAACAAACAAACTAAAGTCAAATACTATCAAAAATATATCCAAATTTGTTGAATAGAACATGCATTGATTTATGATTATACTTATCCATATGATTCATGAATAAAAATTCAGGAATAGAATTCTCTTGGTGTGTGACCATATTCTCTTTATTTACATAATTTATCTCTGCCAGTTTATTGTATAAAAAATACCTAAATAGTTTAATGTCAGACATGCTTTTCTAATGACTAAAATTTTAAATTGCTGTTACAACTTATTAGTTCCAAAATGTTTGACAAATTTTCTTTGAACTGATATAAAAACCTTTGTAAGAAATAAGTATACTTGTAAAGCTTATTTTTATAAAATTTAATTTAAATAAAATTATAGAACATTGAACTTTATTTTTTATAACTGGTAAAATTTCTATTATAACTAAATAATCTTATGGATTTAACTCATTTATTTTTGCTACTCTCTTTATAAAAAAGGAACTGTTTAATATTAATGTATTTAATGCACTTAATTTTATTTCATAGTGCCAAGATATTGATGATGAAAATGAAACAAGTGGCATCTCTAAGAAAGCTACAAATAAAATGGCACATCATCTTCAAGAAGAAAAGGATGTTGGAAAAGCTATTCGCCGTAAGTATAATCAGTGTGTACAATATAATCTTAGTTAACAAATTTAGTGTCTTTATTAAAAACAGTGTATTACAGATAATCATTTCAATCAAATTAATAATAAAAAAAAGAAAAAGGGAGCATTTTTTTTATTTTCATGCATATATGTAAGTATAAAAAAATGATGTTAAATGTAATGCAAAAAATATAATTCTTTTTTTAATTTCCTATTTTAATAAAATATTTTAATGGAAATTAAGTTTTTATGAGATAGCTTTATTTTAAGTGTTTCATAACTCAAATTAAATTATTCTCTAAAAAGACATGAGCTGAAAATCGTTTTAATAATAGATATATTTGACTAGTTGCTGGCAACTTAAATGCATTTAGAAATAAGTTTTTTAAGCAAGCAAAATAATTATTTATAAAAGTTCCTTCAAGATTTGAATATTAAGAAAAGTCAGAGAATAAACATAATACACTGATAAATAAAATAAAACTGAAATTAATGGTTACCATAAAATAAGTAAATTCAGGAATTGATCCTGTGAAAACTTAGTGAATATTCTAAGAATTAATACATTTAATAAATATCTATATCCTCAATTTTACCAAGGTTGTATATGTGCTGTGTGACAAAAACAACCCTATGTCTGTACTATGCAAACATAAATTGTGAGCCTATTGAGCATTTGTGGAGGTACTGATATCTTGAGACAGACTTATGGGATGATGAACCTTTGATATCTCTTGAATTTTTTTTCTGCAACTGTTCCTTCTTTGTTTTTACAATTAGTTTTTATTTATGTGGCATGGCCTTTGAAAATTTAAATAAGTATTTAAATGCATTTTACAATGTTTTATTTTTATTCACTATTATTGCTTGAGACTCTTAATAATAGTAGGTTTAGAGAGATAAACACCTTCTCTTATCTGCTGTATGGTAGTATTTTCTTTCTAATACTTCAGTAGTATCTTCTATTTAATGACATTTATATTTATTAATTATAAAAATCTTGTTGAAAACTGTAATACTTTTTGACAATTTGTGGAAGTTTACTCCACACTTCTTATTTACACAATTTAACCAATTCTTGAAACTTTTAGTATAAATAAAATTATTATACTGATCAACAAAAAAAAAAATTATTTGCCTTTTAAATAGAACATCAAAAACGTAATGCTGTTTTGGAAAGGTGTAATTACTGCTTGGATCAACCAAATATGAAACGGCATCTAATTGTTAAGAAATATAAGCAGGTATGTTACAAACTTTACTATAGATATTCTAGATTTCCTGCATAATAAATCACTAAAGTTCATTCATTCATTTATTAAATTTTTGGATATTTTCAAATCACAATTTATGTATTGATAAGTCAATTTATTTTAAAATAACTGTATAGAACTTTATTACTCTCATTCAATTTAATATGTATTTTTATAATCGGAGATCATATAGTAATAAAATGGAGCAAATTTTACAATATACTTATTTGTGATAATAAAGAATAAGAAATTTCTGTAGTGTTTTTCTTACAATTTTGTATACATATTCAAATAAAATGTAACTAGATTTCATAGCAAAGAATTTTTCATTTTTTACATGTAGATATTTTCTTACTTTATACAGTTTTTAAATTTTTTTTATGTAAAACAATACAAGATTCTTCAGATTGTTTAGTTAATTAATTAATGAGTCAAAATTGGAAAATTTAAATCTTAGGCAATCTTACTCTTTGTTAAAGAATTGAATATTTTTGACTTCGCATAATAAAATCCATCAAAATATTTTATTAAAATAAATTGATGAGAATTGTAGCTGTATAGCATTCATTTAATGGATCATATATTTTGTTTTATTTACAGAAATTATTTGTGATATATTTCCATATGAACCTGCTACCCTGTTTATAATCAATATCTTTTCTTTTCAGTTTTCTTGTTATCGAATATTGTGTTGTTTTTTTCCATCATTCAAATTATAATTAAAAATAAAATCAATATTTATTATTCAAATATTATGAGTACAAGTTTTAAATCAAATAATTGTTTATGTATAGAAAACATTTAATTTAGTTAATGAACTTATTCAAACATTTTTAAAAATCTATTAAATTCGACATATAATGTAGCAAATAATTGTCATGTAGGCATAAATAAAAAACAAACAGACACAATTTTTTTTTTTTTTGGCAAATATTTTTGTTTTTGCTTGTGCTTACTTGATATACTAAAATAAATATTAATCCATGAGTTATTATTAAATTAAGTTAAAAAAAATTAACTATAATATTATCCTAAATGAATTTATCAATCCAATTAACTATCTGATTTCTTTACATTTTCTATTAAAATTTGAATGTTATGATAGACTATGAAATTAATTATAAAAAATATGCATATTATATTATGGATATATAACTCATATTGAGTTTACATCTACTTTGTGAAATTAAGCAATGCATATCATAAGGATTTTTTACAAGATTAATTGGTTCTGTTCTAAATATGATCAAATAGTCTTATCAATTATTCTCATTATGCATCAAATACTGTTTACATAGAATCTAATATTTTATCAATATCAAAGAACAAAATCATATTTGTTGGCTGTCTAGTTAGAAGTATGTTTTAAAATCATAATGAAATGCAGGTAAGAAGTTGTGGAAGTAAATTAATCAAGATTCAATTATTAATTTGTAGAATTTTCATTAAGTTTGATTACATCTTGAATTAATAAAAAATTATATATTTCAAACAGTCACAAGTTTTTAATGATATTACTCATGGATAAACATTTATCATAATTAAATATATTAATTTAAAATCATTTTGTTGTTTTCAACAATCAAAAACAAAGTTTTTATATACTTTTATCATAATAAAAGGAAAAGTTGAAGTTTATAAATTATTGCTTTATTTATTCAGTATTTTAAAATAAATTTATTACTAAATTTCAATAATCTGATATTCTGTATTGCTAATTTATCTTTTATATTTATTCATTGCCTTTTATCAACAAAGAAATAAGTGAATGTAAGTTACATAAAGCACTTTTTCTAAAGAGTTGTAATGATTCTGTTTGTGATTATATTTTTTTCAACATTAATTTTTAAATAAATCTATTTCTTGATATCACAGATTTGTCTGATAAAATTACATTAGCGTGATTGAGGATTTTCCTCAATAAAGCTGGATATTTTATTAGAATATACTTTTTTCCCCAAATAATATTTCAGATTATGTCCTCTTACAATTCTTTACTAGAAATTGAGGCAAATTGATGAAAATCTACCACTTACAAAGTTTGTTTAAAATTATGATGTTTCCCCTTAAGTTTTTTAGTGCGATTTCTTAGCCATCATGAGATATATACTTTATACATAAAAAAAGCATTAAGGTGGAGAAAATTTTTCTAAGAGTTTCTTATGTTTTAAAGAAAGAAATATTATGTCTATTATATGTCTTTTTTTAAGAAAATCTTTATGATTGTTGATTTAAAGGCAGTCAGTTTCTTTTCACTTTAAAATCCATTTTCATCTATTTTTGATTTAGTTTGATTGTAGCTATGACTATTATTGGACAATTAATTTAAGTTATTAAAATTTAATAAACAATTATTTGAAATAAATGTATTTCTTTTAAGTATTTTTAAATATCAGACATGCTATCAATTGACATCCATAACTTTTAAATTTTTCAAGTTTCATTTTGATCAAAATATTTCTTTTAATTTATTAAACAGTATTTTTCAAATATTTTCGTTTGCTATATATTTCTTAATGGTAAAAGTGTTGTTTCATTCCTAACCAAAAATTTTATTTTAAATATATGTCACATGTACAATTGCAATCAATTGGCATCCATAAGAGATTGAAAATTGCATCATTTTAAAATTTTAAATGGTAGCAAATGCATATCTTTGAACTAGTAGTATCAAGTTTTAATGATATATTATTAATTTATATTTGATTTCGAAAAGGTTGTACTGCTCTGTATTCCTAATATAAACTTAATTTAAAAAATAACATTTATATCTATCTATATATATATATATATACACACACACACACAAGGTGTGTGTAACATATTTGGTGAATGAAACCATAAAATACAATACAGTTGCTAAATGCTTTTAAACACTCATAAAATAACTGTCACAATACTCATATGGCATTATTGATGAAGCTACTGGAATGAGTCAGCAAAACTTGTTTTAGGATCGAGCTAAATACAAGTGTTACACGTCATTGGATGTTTGGTATGTTTCCAAAATGTATACTCTCGATGACTGCTTTGAGACAATGCAAGAGACAGAAGTCTGTAATTGTCAGCGCAAGCAAGTACAGTGAATGCCCACAATTACATGATATTAGGACATGAAATTACTTATGTAGATCGCTGTATGTGGGTGAGTGTTGTCATGTCTCCGACTCTACTTTCCATTCCTGTAATCTATTAGGGAATATGTAAGATGTGTACCACTAAATGTTCCAATACAATTTAGTAGAATTCAGCATGGACAATTTTTTTATTAATAATATAATGTGAGTTTTTTCAAACATACACCATTCAACTGTGCATAACAATTTATTCAGCTTTGGTTTCTTGCTATAGGTTGTCTTTCCAATGGTTTCTGTTTGCTTATGTTCAAGAACATATATATTTTCTTCTATATAATTTGACAAAAATTTTGCAGACAATAAATATGCAATTAGACAAAATATTTACAGCAAATTATGTTACAACTGGTTTTTGTTCTTTTTGCTGTATTTTAGAAAAATTGCAAATAATTCAAAACTATTTGCTGCCATCATTATTATTGTCTTCATTGTGATCCTTGTTTATTTTGTGTTTTTGTCTTAGTCATTCTGAATGTATAAATAACTTTATTATTATTCATATTTATTAGATACTCCCTATGTGATAAATATACTTACATTTTATATTCTGCTTAATGTTTGAGTTAAATGATAAGTATTGTCTTGAAATTAATCAAGAATTGGAAAGACAAAAAAGACATTTTTGTTAATTTATTAATTTTAATTTATGTTTTTACAACAATTTTGAATTTTAATTTTTGTTTCTCATATATATTCTAATGTTTAAGATGGTCTGTTGTCAACTAATTTTAAATTAAGTATTTTCAAAAAATTTTTTAATAGATTTATTTATGCATTCCGGATTTTCAATCACTAGTTGAAGGCCACTGTTTAATTGTTCCTAAGAGGCATGTACCGTCTTTCCTGGCTCTAGATGAAGAAGAATGGTATGAAGTAGAAGTAAGTATTATTTGCTCAAGTACTATTATGAAATCATTGATGCAAAATCTTTTTAATGAATGTAGTTTTAATCTTTATTCATTTATGTATGTGTATACTAATTGTTTTTATTTATGAACCAATTAATTAGGATGTTATTTATAACAATGATTTGCATATTGATGTAGTAATTTTTTTTTAAATTTATGTTTTTGTGAATTATTTATGTAAAAATCAAAATTCCTCTTAATTAAATTTTTGGTAAAATTATTAAAAGTATTTTAATGTTTGTTATTCTTTTCTTTCTTACTTAGATTACTAATGTTTTATTCCATTTTCAATTAAAAAATTTTTGAAAAGGCAATTAAAAAGTAAACAGAAAATAATAGATCTAATTTGCTTGTGTATTATTAAAAGTGAGATAAATTGAACTCCAATATAATTTTCAATATAAAAAACTAATAACAAATGTATAATTGATAAATTCCTCATGTTCTACAATATTAATACAAGATTTTTAGTTTCTTTGATTATACTTCATCTTAATTGAAATATCTTTCTCAATTTTATTGATATTATAAAGGGTTATAATATCAATAAAATTGATCAAAACTTGCATATTTATTTAAAACAAAACTTTTATTTAAGGCTTATTTAATAAAAAATGCAATATATATTATATATATTCATAAATATTTTATGAAATATTAAATATTTTCTTTAAAAATGGTTTTGCAAAAGTCTAATTTTTAAACACAAATGTAAATTTATTATGTTTGTGGAATTTTTGATAGGATTTGAAATGCAACTTGAGAAACATGTTTCGTCAGCAAGATAAAAATGTTATAATTATGGAAACAAGCAGAAGCTTTAAATATTTCCCACATGCTTTTCTAGAAATCATACCTGTTCCAGAAGAAATTAGTGATATGGCCCCTTTATATTTTAAGGTATTTAATTTCATTGTTTAATTACTTTTAAAGTATTTTATCTTGTGTGACATTATTTTTCAAAAGTTTTTGTTAAAATCTTAGGTAAATAATTTGTTTTGTTAGTTAGATTTGTATCATTGGCTATATGTTTGACGTATATAATTTTGTATTAAAATAACAAGAATTTCTTAAAGTTATTCAAAGCTTTCTCCTTTTCACTGTTCAAGATAACTTTAAAATAATGTACTTGGAATTCTTTTTTATTTATTCCACAATAGAATATTTTATAAATATTGTTAATATTGATTGCATGTGACTCATTTACTATGACAATTTTTAAAACACATATAGTAAACTTTTTATAATAAAAAGTTCCTATCTTCTACAACTTCAGCAAATAGTCTCATGCTTCATTATTTAAATTCATTATAAGCCCTATTAAGTGTTAATCAATTTTAAGCAGTTTTGTATTTTAAATCAATTAATTTTTGCAAATTCTCTTTGAATGAAATTATATTAATAAAATACAAACATATATATATAGGGTTTACATGGTTTAGAGCTAATAACTTTATTTTCATCCATTTTTGTGTAGCATTTTCAATTCTTCTCAAAATTTTCTGTGTAGGTGACCATGGAAATAACAAGAACAATTATTAATGTTAGTAATGTTTATATAAATGTGGGGATTTTGCAGTTTGTGAAATCTGCAATTCTATGCATATGGTGGGAGGAAAATCCTTTTAATTCTCTCTCTTTGTTCTTGTGCTGACTTTAGATTTTTCCTCGTTCTAGAGCTTTCTCTTGGTTGTTTTGGATTGCAGGAACTTTGTCTAAGAAAACCGCTGGGGGAGTAATAAAATAAATAAATATACGTAAATTATTTTTTTTATAGTACAGGGTGTTTCCTATTGAATGGAACAAAACAAAAAAAAGTGCAGTTGGAGGAAGTTGTTCCTGCTTTCATTTTGCAGCAAGATGGTGTTACGCACATTTGTAATAACAACGTGAGTTTATGAACGAACATCTACCCCATCACTGGATTAGCCATTCTAGTCCACAGGATTTGAAACTGCTTCATCGGCCGGCTAGATCCCAGCTCTAACTCCCTTTTTTCCTGGAGTTTTGTTAAAGTGTGTTTGTGCCTCCACTTCCTCAGAACTTGGAGGAACTGTGTACAGTGGAAAGGAGCAGAACTTGGAGGAAGCAGTGGATAACTGCAGTGTTGAACTCCATCACAGAGGATATATTATCACAAGTGAGGTAGGAGCTCGATTACTGTGTAGACATTTGTCATGTCACCAGAGGGGCACATATTGAATACTTGTAGAAACTTGAATAACTAGTTTTGAGGAAAATTTGAATTTTCTAAATATATTAATTACAATGTTCACAATCATGTTTTCTTTTTGTCCCATTCAATATGGAACATCCTGTATAATGTAGTTAACTCCACAAATATTTACAGAATGAGTATAATTTTTAAAATGTTTATTAGCTGCAATCATTCATGTAAAGATGTTTCTGAAACTAGTACTATTAAATGACATGTTAAATAGAATCTAAAGAAAAAGCAAATTCTATCAAATATAATACTAAAAAAAACTGTAAAAATGCTGTCTAAAGTTGAGAATTTTTTTTACTGTACAAAATGGGACATGGGATTCCATGATCACAAGCAGATAGAAAAAACAAAGAAATTGGATCTAGTAAATCATTATTTGCAATAGATACATCTACCTTTTCTGTATTTAAAACTTGGAACTAATTATGCTATAATGTATGAATAAATCTCAATATCTTCATGTATTTTTTATTAAAGAAAGGTGAATATCTGAGGGTGGATATTTTATACCATTCAACTATTAATGATATTAGTGGTGAAAATTCAGTTTTTTACTAGAGAAGTTAATTTTTAAGACTATAAATGTCCATTCATATTGTTAAATGGAGCCTGAAAATAGGATCATGCATTAAATATTTCCTAATTTATCTTTTTTTTATTGCTAAAATTCTATTAAAGTAACTATCTGAAAAAGTACATTTAATTACTGATTTTAAAGAAATTATATATATGTATGTATTATTACCTCTTAAAAGTTAATTTCTTAACAAATTTTCTGTAGTAAATTACATTAAATATTAATTATAATGACAGATAAAACTGAAAATTTTCAAAATAAGTTCATTAAATAAATTGAAAGAAATTACTTTTGTATATACAAAGTTTTAAATTTTCTGTTTCAGAATAATTTTATATTATACTGTAGCTATTCATTATAAGTAGATTTTATGTGCATGTTAATTTCATTATGTTTATTTTCGTCATCTGTTGTATTTTAGAAAGCTATTTTGGAATCTGAAACAGAGTGGGCTAATAATATTAAATTAATCGATCTAAGCAAGAAAGGCTTGCGTCATTCTGTAAGTTGTTCCTTAAATGTAATTTTTATTATTTTTTTTATTGTACTTATGAACATTTTCAAATAAAAATATAATTTATGTCAATATTGTATTTTAATTTTTTTTAAAGTATGTTACTTACGTATATTTGAAATTTATTGTATAATCAAAAACTAGAAATACATGTATATAAAAATAAGTCTAAGATAAATCAATTATTTTTATTTCCTTATCATTTACTATAAAATAATTAATGGCTTTATTTTGCAATTCGCTGAAAAAAGCTATGGTTTAATCATCAATTTATATTTAAGGTGCCAAAAAATTTGCCATACTTTTGTGTACAATTTGATCCAAAAGTGCATGCTGGTTATGCTCATGTCATTGAAG
This sequence comes from Latrodectus geometricus, assembly GCA_026290005.1. Taxonomy (NCBI): domain Eukaryota; kingdom Metazoa; phylum Arthropoda; class Arachnida; order Araneae; family Theridiidae; genus Latrodectus; species Latrodectus geometricus. The sequence continues at coordinate 13,384 of JAPDSC010096363.1, forward strand.
ATGAAAAGCATTTTGAGCGGAATTTTGGAAAAGTAAGCTTTTATATATAATTCCATTAAAAATAATGACCATATTTGTACATTTTGGATACTTTGAAATGATTTGCATTATTAATTATAATATCAAATATAGTTCCAGAATAGACAAAGGCATATTGATTTGAGAAAAATAACTCTTTTCTATCAATAAAATAAGTATTTGAATGATAAATTGCTCAAAAGCAATTCTGATTAAATAAATATGTATGGTATAACTTATGTTTTAATATTTTTATAGTAAAGAATATGCAGTAAAATATAAAGTTATTTATTTGAATGGGAGGTAAATGGGCCAACTGTAAAATTATCTCCACCGTCATATAACTCCATAAAAAGAAATTTATTAAATAATAATAGAACTATCTAGGAGCAAAACATATATCATAGATGTAAAATGTAACATAATGCTTATAGATGTAAAAGTCTGTTATGTTCACACAAAATTATCGGTACTTACGTATTATCGCAACCAGGTTGGTGCGATTTATAAGTTTGAGTAAGAAAGTATAAATAGAAAGAAAATGTACATTTATTAATTACAGATAATTTTTAATACAGTTTTTTATATTATTTTGTTTTAAAATATAAAATAGCAATTAAACCCTTCCGGTTTCGAATTTGAATAAGTTGCAGAAATATTTTTTTCGGCGGAAATCTTTTGGCTATTGCTTTTAGCACTGATTGAAAACCGTCTTCATTAACTTCGTCGCCTATTTGGCGATTTAAGCGAATTTTGGCCTGGTTGCGTTAATACGTAAGTATCAAATTATCTAAATGTTTTCAACAGTCTAATATGAATACAAAATTAACATTGTTTTCTTCTCATACATAAATCTTTTCTAAATTTATTGTTTTAATTCATCTTATTTCTAGCTTGTTATTTTTCTTTGTAATCTATATTTTGATTATTCTGCAATGTCCACTTACAATGTATGAGTGATTATAAATTTTATTTCAAGCAAAAAAGCTTTTTAATATGAAAATACTAATCTTTTTTAATTGATATATATATATATATATATATATATATATATATATATATATA
>JAPDSC010096363.1:14476-35796 GCA_026290005.1 Latrodectus geometricus
ATATATATATATATATATATATATATATATATATATATATATAAACAATATCTTAACAGTCTTATAAATATTAAATTTTATTGCAGTTGAAAGTGAGACTTTCTTCAGTTACATATTGTTATGTTCTCAAACTTTTATTAATCACGTTAAACATATAACTCACAAAAAGATACTGTTTTTTACATTATTAGTCATCTCTATAAATACTAATAAAATCTAGTTTGAAACTTCTAACACATGTTCCTCACTAAAAAAGTGATTCCACTCTTAAGATTTATCAAATATCTGCATTTTTTGCATGAGGTATGTTAGATTTTTGTAAGAATATTTATTATCAACATATCTTTCTTTTCATATTTTCAAACATGTCTTACATAAAAATGTTTTGAAGTTAAATAGTTCATTTAGTTAAATTTAGAATTTTTAAAGGAGCATTCTGAAAGTTTATTAATGAGAATGTAAATTTTTTTCACTAATTTGATTTTATGCACAAAATTTTGTTGGTAAATTAATATTCCTTTTAGTTATTTAGAAAAACATTTGTTAATTCCTTGTTGTTAACTCATGTCATGATTATTTTGCATCCTAGCTGAAGTTTTTCATATAATATCCTCAATAAAATCTATATTTAATATGTTTGTAAGGTCAAAGGATTATATTTATCACAAATAATTATTTCCAGACAATCCATGTGCATTGAATGTATGTCTAGTCAACAACTAACATTAACGCAAGCAATTTCATTACATGCTAAAAATTGTGTTATACATAAATAATATTTACACATTTTGTAATTTTTTTTTTCTTATCCATAGGAAGTGGTTGGTGGAATGCTTGACATTGATTACAATTACCTCTTTAAAAACAGAAAAGAAGATCCTACTAAAAAGTCAAAGGAAACATTGCAATTCATGAAAATGTGGGAAAACTTCCATAAAGACAGTACTTAAAGAAAAACCATTAGTTCAGATGTATGTAAATATGTACATAGCACCAAAATTTCTTTTTGTTGATCAGCATTAATTACAAAATATCCATATTGAACATGTCATTTATATTCATTAACTTAGTCATCTCATTATTTGCATTTTCAATATAATTTTCATCCCATAAAGATATATGGATAATAATCATTTTTATTAATAAAAATATTTTGCCTAGAAATGTAGTTACATGTATCTTAGAAAAAGAGAAAATGTATATTCTGCACATTTAAATAAAAACGCATAAGAATAATTGGATTTTCATAACCTTAAAAAGTTAATGAATGCCAAAGAGAATACTAATTTTCCAGGGAAAATTAAGTGTTGCTAAATACATCTATTTAATTTTCATCGTTTTATAAAATTTGAAAATGTATTCATCATAAAGTCAAGGATCATTCCAGTACAAAACAAAACATGATTTATTCATTTAATAAATCTAAACTGATATTTTTAAATTTTATACAAGATTATTGCAGAAGTAATTTTATGTAAACATAATGATATTGGTACCTTTACTCTTATCTGTTGTAAAAATAATAATAATGTTTTATTTGTAATTCAATCCTTGTAACTCTTAGTTTCTCAGAAAAATCTGGAATTTTAAACTTTGATTCTCTTAAAAATTTTGAAAACCAAATGGGGAAATGTTTTACAATTAATGTCATTTACTGTAAAAATATTCAATTTAATTTTATGGTTGAAAAAATAGAAGTACAAACTAAAATATACATTATTCAGTATTTAATAAAATTTTATAAGGTAATTAAAAGCTATTTTTCTTTTACAATCATTTTAAATTTAAAATTTTGCTTTATTATATTTTTACTCTAAAATTAATTTTTTTACACTTTTTTATTTATTTCTGGCTTAATATTTTATTAGTATTCTATAAAGCAGAAATCTAAGCATATGGGTTGATATCAGTAATGTAATAAATATTTAGAAAATTATTAAAATAAAGATGTTAATAAAACTAATTTTAACTGAAAATATAGTTCTCTTGTATGGTGCATTCTGTCATAAATTATAAGAATCATGAAAATATTCTATTTTATCTCAGACTTCAGAAAGCATATTTTTATCACAATCTTAATAGGATATATTAATACACTACTGGCCATTAAAATTGCTACACCAGGAAGAAATGCAGATAACAAAATGATATTTATTGGAAAAATATATTATACTAGAAATAACAAGTGATTAAATTTTCAAAAAATTTGGCTGAATAGATCCTGAGAAATCAGTACCCAGAACAACCACCTCTGGCAGTAATAACAGCAGTTATACGCCTGGGCATTGAGTCAAAGAGATTGGATTGCATGTACAGGTACAGGTGCCCATGCAGTTTCAACACGATGCCACAGTTCGTCAACCGTAGTGACTGGCGTTTGGTGACGAGCCAGTCGCTCGGCAACCATCGACCAGACGTTTCCTATTGGTGAAAGATCTGGAGAACGTGCTGGCCAGGGCAACAGCCGAACATGTTCCGTATCAAGGAAGGTCCGTACAATACCGGAAACATGCGGTCGGGCATTATCCTGCTGAAACGTAGGGTTTTGCAGGGCTCGAATAAAGGGTAGAGCCACGGGTCGTAACACACAAGAAATGTAACGTGCACTGTCAATGCGAAAAGAGGTGACCGAGACGTGTATCCAATGGCACCCCATACCATCACGTCAGGTGATGGGCCAGTATGACGATGACGAATGCACGCTGCCAGTGTGCGTTCACCACGGTGCCGCCAAACACGGATGCGACCATCATGATGCTGTACACAGAACCTGGATTCATCTGAAAAGATGACGTCTCGCCATTCGTGCGCAAAGGTTCGTCGTTGATCACACCATTGAAGGCGCTCTTGTCTATGACGCAGCGTCAAGGGCAGCCGCAGCCATGGTCTCCGAGCTGAGAGTCCATGCTGCTGCAAACATCGTCGAACTGTTTGTGCACACTTGTTGTCTTCCAAACGACCGGGTTTCTTGACTCACGGCTCGTGACGTGGTTGCACGATCCATTACGGCCATGCGGATAATATGCCTGTCTTCTCGGCTACTAGTGATAGGTAGCCGTTGAGATCCCGCATGGCGTTCAGCATTATCGTCCTGAACCCATCGATTCCATATTCTGCTAACAGTCATTGAATCTCGACTACGCGAGCAGCAATACTGCGATAAGATAAACCGCAATCCCGGTACGCTACAATTCGACCTATATCAAAGTCAGAAACGTGCTGGTACGCATTTCTCCTTCTTACCCGAAGCATCACAACAACTTTTCACCGGGCAACAACGTTCAAATGCAATTTATGTATGAGGAACCGGCTGAACAATTCCTCATTTAAACACAATGTAGGTGTCGCTACTGGCGTCTGCTTTGTCTGAATGCGGTGAAAAGCTAATCATTTGCATATCACAGCACCTTCTTCCTTTCGTATAAATTTCATATCTGTAGCATGTCGCCTTCTTGGTGTAGCAATTTTAATGGCCAGTAGTGAATTTATGAAGAATGTCATATGGGAAAATACAGCATTTATATTGTAAATATAAAAAAGTGTGAGCCCAGACTTGAATAATATTTAATTAAACCATAAAGGTGGCAGAACTAAGTAAAATATCTTTTGAGCTTGACTTTAACAATTGGCTAGTGGTTAATATAGAATGTTTAAACTTATATATGAAATGCTATAGGATACTTTCAAACTACTTGCACATTCCACACAAAATATGAGTATTTCAGAAAGTTGATATTTTTTCCCCTTCAGGTTTTGATAATCAATGTTTTCATGGTTCTTTGTAAAATTATATCTTATATTTTCAGATGTCTGTAGTTCTTAAATATAAATTATTTGTGTAAAAAGTCCCTTACAGTAGAAAACTTAATAATGAAGTTTTATTTCCTAAAGAAAAATTATGTGTTGCAAACATTGATGATTTGTATTGTAGGTTCCCATAACAAAATATGTTAGGCAAGATAAGATAAATATACTTACATCAGTATAGCTTGATGAAACTAGATTGACAGTAAAAAATCAATTACAATATAAATAGTAATTACATTACTATAAAATGAAAATTAGTGTGCACATATAATGCTCAGTATATTTTTGCAACTAGGAGAAGCTGCAAAAATATGCAGGTGGGATATGGTATGAAAATTTTCTGAATCCCTTGGTTTATGATACTCATATTTATGCAAAAGAGAGAAAGGAAAAACATAAAGTGCCCCTAAAGAATAAATTGATTTTATTAAAATTTCACATGGTTTTCCGCATACTAAGATCTTGATATTATACTATGATATTGATTAAATTTTGCAAGCTAATGAAATTTAATTAGTCATATTGCGCATTTTTACAATGCAAATCGCATAGTATAAAACCAAAAACATTACCTGAAGTTTTCTTTTACAACTTAGTCTAAGAAAAATAATGAAGAAATTCTCTGGATTAATATTAATAAATAATGTCATTATGACTTGTTGAAGACCTTAATAATTGATATGAAGATCTTATTAATTGTTGATAATTTGATCCTGTATGAGATCGTATTATAGACGACTTCATACAGGATCGAATTGTCAACAATTCATGAATAGTTAAAATCAAGCAAAAGTCCGTCCACAGATATGACTAGAAACAATGGTTGATGTAAGGAACTTATCAGCAAATGAAAGCAGTCACAAATATTCCTTTAATTTCTCTGAATCATAATAAATGTCCCTTTTATAGAAATCTTTACTGCTATTTTCATAAAAAATAATTAAAAGGAGATGTCAAATAGGTCTATATCAACGTGATTTCTGTGATAATACAAATGTGTTTCCATTTCCCCAAGAGAAAAACATATTAAATCTGTTCTTTGTTCTTTGGTACAATTTTATTTTCCTCCTAAAAGAGGCTAGCTATTTAAATTGTTGATTGGATAATGAGTAAATAGTAACATACATAAATGACACTTACTTTCTTACATTAAGTTTCGAAAATTATACTCAAAGCACAATTTTTTGTCATTACAAATGCATTTTTTTAAATTTTCAGTTTGTTTCCATTGTTATTTCTACCATCTGAAGAAAATAAAAATAACAAAAGTATTATAAACAAATGATTTGAAACTTTTCATTAAAAAATAAATATATTTATTTACATTTTCATTTTTTTTCTGTATTTTGCTGGCCTTCGAAATTGTGCTCTTTCTTTGAGATGAGCTTTTTTATCTTCTTCATATTTACTTTTCTTTTCAGACTGCTAAAAAGAAATTTTAAATGTTAAGAACTGTCCAACACTGAATTTTTTAATTAATCAAAATTCAATAATAATATTAAAAAGGTGACATCTACCAAAAATGATAATAAGTGTACAACACAAATAATATGTATTCGATCATTGTTTTGATTAAAAAATCTTGATATAACCCATAATAAAGACTTATACAAAGGTGAAATGTAAAAAAGTATTGAAAATAAGAACTATTTTAAATTTCTACTGATTTTTCTATTTTTCTCAGAACCATAGAATTTATTCCAGATATACTTATTTTTTAACATAAATCTTTCAGTAAAGCTAGTTAATATATTTTATAAATGTAATTACTAGCATAGAAAATAAACATTATGTACATACAATATTTTGCAAACATTATATACTGTTAATAAAATTATGAAGAAATTACATCGGAATTTTTTTCCACTTATAATACATTACTATGACTACATCTGGAATAATGTTATATGGTACTGTTGCCATTTTTATGATTATAACTATAATTAAAAAAAAACATTCCACAAAGAATAGTTTATATAAGTAATAACATTAATAAAATGAGTTTTCACCAACTATATTTCCCAAAAAATCATAAAATTGTAGACATATTAATTAGCCAATATAGTTGAATGATGAAAATCTTATTTTTTTAATTTAGATTTGTCTTCTTAATGCAAAATAACTTGCCATTCTAAAAAAGTCACACAATTTTATTTTGATGCAACTGGGCAACATTTATATATTATATAAATATATCAATTTTGAGTAATTATTATTAATATTTCAATTTTCCTGTATATCAAGAAATGGGTTAGAAAAAATTACTTGGTAAGATTTGGTAGGTACTGAAGAAAATCGCACAATTTGTAGCCATTATTTTATGAGCCACCTAAAGATGCTCATACTTGATCAGGTTATCTTCTTTTATAAGAAAATTGCTTATATTTATTTTTCATGTGTATATATAGCATTAGGTTTAGCTCAAATCTAATAACTGTAATTAAAAAAATTTGAAGTTAATATTGATTTTTTTATAGGAATTAATACTGTATGTGCACCACTATCTAAGATGTTGAAAAAAACATTATCAAATTATAGAACCTCACTGCTGCAATAAAATGCTAAATAATTTTGTGACCTAGTTAAAACCTCATAGTTGAATAAAATGATAATAATTAAATTATTATATCAAAATATTATTGTATGACATTGGTATGATCATTTTATGTACTAAACAGGTGTTTTAACGTGGTTTGCGTGTATTTAGTAAGCTAGGGTTTGAATTACTTGCTATGACATGTTTTCCTATTGTATACTGCTATCAATGAAAACAGAATATATGATAATAAACACCACATGTAATTTTAGCAATAATCTTAATGTTTTAAAATAAAATATTAAACTAAACACAAAAAAAGATAAATATTTCATAAATAAAATTGCATTACTTACTTTATTTAATGTAAATGTTAAAACTTTATTTCCATGTGCAGATTCAACTTCTTTTGGTATAGAATTTACATCTTTCAATCTTTCTTCAATAGGAACCCTTTTAAACATAAAGATTGGATAAGAACAATGAAACAAAAATACTTAGAGTCAATTTTTTTATTGAAATATAAAGTTGCAGCAATAGTTAAATTGTATTAACAAGAAATTGAAAGAAACAAGATAACTCTTTATACATTTTTAATGGTTTTTATCTCAAATTTATAAAAAAAATTTAACCATTCCAACATAATTCAGTAAATTTTTGTAAAAATACCTTTTAAAAATTAGAATTAATTAATGTAATAAAATATCATTTTTAATTTAACAAATATGGATAGTCTAAATTTGACTATTATTGTATATATCTCTTTTTCCTGAGGGAGGGGAGTTATTTTTGTAAGTTAGAGTAACCTATCAATCAAATTATTCCAGTTTTCTAGTAGAATTAAGAGAAAAGGTCACAATGATTTATATTGCTTATAATCGTGAATTTAATATGATACACTATTATACACATTTAGATAGTATATTAATAGATTTCATTAATGTTTTTTTTTCCCACATAGAATTTTTTTTTATAAATCATTTCTTCGTGTAAGCCCTCTTTATTAATAAGTAATTTAAAGACTTTTTTGGAACTATAAATAGTACGGTTTTGCAGATATTTCTACAGTGCAAATATAAGTGTTTAAAACTCATGTAAATCGCAGAAGACCAGCAGTTTAGGTCTTTATATCATGAACTTTTAAATTAAATATTTTTTTTTTATTATTTAAACCCATAATTCAATCTAAAGAGTTCTAGATTCAAAATATTTTAATACTAAAAGTCAGTATATATAAAGATTCTTTTAAAAATGTTGCCTATTTCTGGAAGGAAGGCTATTTTTAAAGAAAAAAACATGTTTTCTATCTGTTCAAAAATTCTATTGAAAAAAATTAAGAACAATTATACTATAAACTTAAAAACTGCATTTTTTCTAATTAAAAATTATCAAACTATAAAAACTAAATCCCGATTAATTCAAAATTTAACTTTGACTGTGTGTACATAGTTTAAACATATATTTTTTCTTTTTTTTCCTCATCCTTTTTTCATATGGAATTTTATTTAAATTATTTATTCATATAAACTTTATTAATAAGAGATTTAAAGTTTTTTTAACCAAATAGTATGATTTTTCAGATATTTCAACAGTAAAAAAAATAAGTGTTTTGATCTCATGTAAATAGGAATCATTATTTCAAAAATCCATAGAAAAAGATGAATCTATATTTTTTCATTGAAGCAAGTTTTGAATTATTTTCTTCTGAGCTTAATTACGTGTATGACTTCTTTTCAAAATTGTTAATTAAGATTTTGTGATGCTTCATCCTCCCCTGATGTTTAGAAATATCAAAATATTGATGTTTTTGATAGTTTACTTGCAAAAAAATATTTTTGTGAATACAAAAAAAATTATTTTTAAATTTAAGCACAGATTACATTTTTATAAAATTGTTTGATAGCAATTTTTAAATATTAATGAAAAAAAAAAAACATGTGTTATAATATTAAACATTATTCAGGTAGGTAGTTTATTTTTAAAATTATGTCTATTATCCCTTCAAACGATAATAAATTTTATAACCATTTTAATGATGATTCAATAAATAGTGCAACTGATTAAACTTTGTAAGACATGTTATAATAATAAAAAGTTCTTTTTGCAGGATTCAATAAAACTTACAATTTATCCTCTTCTTTATCATCTTTTCTTAGCAAACTAAATCTATCTAATTCTACCGCTTTAAATTTCTCAGCTTTCTTTTTTGGGAATTGTTCCTCCTCATCTGATTCATCATCAAAATCATCCTCAGGTTCATCATCAGATTCTTCTTCTTCAGAAGATGTATATTCTTGATTTTGTTTCTCTTCTTCCTAGAAGATTCATTTTTATAATAAATATTTTTGGTTGAAATTTTTCATCTAAAAATTCAATATAATTAATATTTCTTATTTCCATGTTACTGCTTAAAAGATAATTTTAAAAAATTCAAATCATGTTTTTACATTTTGAATCTTGATAGAAGAAGAAGAAAAAAAAAATATCAAGAATTTAACTAGGCAATGTTTTTATAATTCAAATAATTAAAATTAAATAAATATATTAAATAAAATCTTACTCTTATAGAAATTTTGTGTTAGAACTTTAATTTTAAAATGTGGAAAGGAAAGGACTACTTACTTCCATTGTCTCAATTTGATCCAAATTATCAGTAACAACTGAAACTTTTTTCTTCTTTTTATTGTCTCTCTCAATAGTAGCTTTTATTCTCATGAAATTCTCATCTGTTTCTTTCATTTCATAATCAGGATTTCCAAACATTACCTTAAATCGATCATCGTCCATCGGATTTGGAAGCTAAACAAATTCAAATATTAGAATATGATATATTATGATCTAAAATTGAGAAATGCAAATTAAATATTTATAAATTTTTTGTAAAGAAAAAGAATTTCATACAACACAATTCAATTTTAAAAAATCAATCAATAATTTTAAGATAAATATGTTACCTTAGGATTATTGGCTTTCATTTCCATAAGTCTGCGAGCATATTCACGATTGACATTGGGTAATTGCTAGAATAACAATATTAAGTTAGTTATATTTATATGTAATTATAATTTTGAAAAACTTATATTATTTTTTAAATAATAATTTAACATATTTTATGTAATTAAAAGTCTATTAAGTATATTCCCTTAAATAGAATTTAAATTCATTTCTAATTCAACAACAAAAAATTGCATAAAAGAAACATCAAAGCTTAAAAATATGAATTAAAAAATAATTCATAAATATTATTTATATTAATAGTTTTAAAATATATTTTACCTTAACAATAACTTCATTTTTCCTTTCACTTTCAATTTTGCTCCTCACCATTTTCTTTTTAATGTCTTTATATGCTTGGGGATTAACTATAGATTTAAACTGAAAATGAATAAAAAGAAATTATTCAAGCAAATCTTGATAACTTAATGTAATATTAATAATTTAATTAAAAACCATTAGTTTTTACAATTTAGTTTTCATAAAAAAATAAATGAACAAACCTTATTGTATAGCCTTATGTCCATGAAATAGCCATGCATATAAGCACGGAGTAAGTTGGTGCCAAGCAAATGCTCTAAGTGAAGTTCTTCCAGTTCTTTCTTTGTCACAAATTTATAATCATCATACACTGTAAAGAATTTTATAAAAACAATTTAGGATTTTAAATTTTTTCTATACATTATATGAATTTGAAAAATAATCCTTTAGTAATGTTATAAGAAATTTTAAAATATGTATTTTAACAAGTGTATATTAATCTATAAATTACATAGAACAATTATATTTTAAAGTAAATGTATGATTTGGAGGAATCATATAGATTTTACAACCATATATATGCCAGGAAATCAATTAACTTGCATACATTCAGCACAACATATTCTTTTTCAGTGAAAAATAACTTAATTTTGTTTAACATAATTACCTTCCCATTATATCAACTCTATTTTAAGCAGCATATAAAAATATATGTAAGAACACCACTCATAGATTAGTGTAAATGAAATAATGTGCATTTATTAACAAAATATTAAGAATTATTACAATCATATAACAAATATCACAATTATTACTACCACATTATAAATAAAATCATATTAAATTTAGTTTTAAATGCATAACATATTATTTAAATTTTAAAAAATGCATACAAAAATGCATAATTTATAATTTGTATAAAATATTTAAAAACTTTTTTAGTAATCACTTTTTAGAAAATATTACAAAGAAAATTTAGTAATTTCTTTTCTTGTAAAAGTAATTAATAAATTTCATTTCAGAAACAAATTATAATAAACTGCTAGCTACATACCAGTATCTTGCTTTGATTCTTCTAATTCTTCTGTTATATTATCTAAGAAACAACACCATTTCGGAGCAGGGCCTATATTCTAGAAATAAATTAGAATTAATTTAACAGCATTAAACAATTGAACTGATTAATTATAAAAAAGACTTTTAACTTATTACAATAAAAACAGCAGTAATTATAAAACTTTAATTCATTATTTTTGTCTATCGTTACATGTACATAATAAGATTACATAATATAGTTAAATTGTTGTAACAACTCTTGCAAAATAAAATTTAAATGATTAAAATATTATTGCTTTCTCAATGTATAATATTAATATTGTAAACTTCATACATTTCAACAAAGATTAAAAATAGTACCGCAACTTAAATTTCTCCATTTAATTAAATGTTATTTTTACCTCAATATAATAAATGCAGAATGTGAATTGTATACTGCATCAATAGTTAAAAACAAAGTTTTCCTTTTTCTAACTTTCCCAAAATCACTTTACTAAGTTCAATGTTTGATGATACATCATTCACTTTTAGTAAATGAACCCAAAGTAGTGTCTTTTTTTTTTTCACACAAAGAACCAATCAGCTTCAGTGAAAAACAGCATACTAAATTAATTATGCGTACAAAAAGCTTTGGTTATTGATCTTAGTAAAAGAAATATTATGAAAAGAGCCAAAATGTCTTCAAAAAGGTTTAAATTATTACTATTAAATATATTCTGTTTCATATTTGAAATCATTTAATAAAAAAGTACCTAAAATATTTTGATGAATAAGGTAATCCATTGAATACCATTAAGTAATGTTATTCAGCTCAATTTTTTAAAGTAATAAATCAATGTTTTGGTTTAATACAAATGAATAGAATGAAATTAGTTAAATGTAGTCTATAAAAAAATATTCATGCATTCCACAAAATTTAATTACATTCAAGTATAAGAGTTCACAATTTTTTTATATTGAAATAATAAATTATTTTACATCATGACTGTATTTGAAAGGGAGAAGAAAACATAATTACTATTTTTTAAGTAAAAACCACCATACAAATAACCTTGTTTTTGTTTGTAAAAGAAAAACATGTAAATGATTTAACACCATGTTAAAACTATTCTATAAATAAAGAAATAATAAACACTTTTCACAAAATAAAACATTTATTGAGTAAAAAGAAAAGAAAATTTGCGTGCTATGGAATTTGGTAATTGTTAAGAACATATATAATATTTTAACACAATTCTTCTAAAAAATTAATTATATGATAAAGTATTTCTCAACCAATGAAATGCTACTTTTATTATTGGCTTTCAAGTTGGTATTTAAATATATATTTTATGTTAGAAAATTAAATTCCTTCTTCGTTTGATTTGTCTATATCTTTAGTAATTTTTTTGTAGATAACAGCCAACTCAACAGGTATATATATTTAAAGTGATTTGCAAACCAACCAGCCATTGGCAAATGAATCATATTTCCCTTCCAATAATTAAATTTTTTTTTTTTTTTTTTAGATTTTACACCAACATTTAACTTTATACCCAGTAACATGCAAATAATGAAAAATAAAATATCAGCTATTTTCATTTGGTGTTTATGATGATAAAATGATATTTAATAACATAATATTAGGATATTTTTTTGGAAAAAGTATATTTATTACTTTTTCAATATATTTAAGTACCAAATCCTATATTTTAATGAATGCAAAGTGAATTACTGAATGTTGTTCTATTTAAAATAATCAGGATTTTAATATGACATTAAAAACAAATCTAAATCAACTAAAAAATAATTAACAACTTGAAAGACATATGAATATAAAGTTTTAAAATAAATAATGGAGATGAATGAGATTGGCATTCTTTAAAAATAAGAATAATATAAAAGCAATATTTTAAACATCAAAATGCAATGCAAAACATAATTTCTATTTTAATCTATTATTTCAAATGAAATATCCATAAGTATTTTACTTCTACAATATTATCATATGAATAAATATGCTAGTCAATTCTTAAAAATGTTTCAATTATTAAGTTTCAATGAATATATTTTTTTTTCTAACACATTAAGAAAAAATATATAAGAAAAATCTTACTGGTATAAAATAACTGAGTATTTTCTTATCTTCATTAGCAAGAAATAAAAGACCTGAAAATTTATGCATAACATTATTTACCAATTTCATATAAATTATCTACTATGTTATGAAACCAATTGCATATGAAAATATATCCAACAAACCAGTATCAGGTACTATGCATAAGTCATTTAAATCAACTGGAGCTTGAATGGTGGTATATGGTTTACCCTAAAAATATACATATATTGTAATTACTGTTACATTTTAAGAAATTATATAAAGTATTAAAACAGTAAAAAAACTATTCCATTTTTAAATTTAAAAAATTGAGTGTTAGTCTTATCCAAATTAGTTCATTTATAATTCATGCACTTAAATTTCAAAATCAACAAAGACTGAATAAAACAGAGGCTTCACTCCATTTAAAGCAGAGTATTTCAGCAAAACAATGTTATTTCTAATTGTCTTAAAACAAATTATGGAATTATAGTAATAATAAATTTCCAAAAATCGAAATTAACTTTATTCCCTTTAACACTTAACTACATTTAATAGACAAGTTAGCACGTAAAAATATTTTCATTTAAGCCTCATAAATAACTTTCTTGGTATGCCTGATAAAATCAAATATTCTTGTTGAAAAAAACTAGGATAAGTTTGACAGAAAGAAAATAGTACTGACTGGTACACTGATAGCTTTAAGAAGAGATCAAACATTGATTATTCATTTTCTATCTTACTGATAGTTGAAAATTATTGTTCCCCTTGTACAGTAACACATTAACATTCAAAAATGAAATTTTTTCTATTTTTATGTGCAATTGAAGTTTTTGATTAGAGGCTACAATAATAAAAAATTAACTATTTGTTTCCATGGCCAAGAGGCTGGGCTAATTCTGCAGAAGTATTCAAACTAAATCCTCATTTGAGAATATATTGATTTATGTAAACTAAATAATAACATTTTCATTTTATTATAGACAGGACCCTTGAATTTTTATGTAATGATGCCAAATGAGCTGAAAAGGATTGAAGAAATAATATCACTGAACCTCCTTGAGATCTCAAAAGTATTAACAAGAGAGGTGATTGAGAGTGTTTTTCTGACTTCTTCAAAAAAAAAAAAAAAAAAAAAAAAAAAAACACAATTCTAAAACTAGAGTAACATCATATATCAGAAATAAGTAAAGGTATTAAACTGCAATTGATTCATCAAAAAGGCAGGTAAAACACTTGAAGATCAACAGAAATTGTTTAAGAACGGTACATTGCACTGTAATAGACATCTCACTATCATGAATAATAGATGTTCTTCACTTATAGATATTTATGCAGGGCAAAAACTCCATTACATATATTTTACAAGAGAGAACTTTTGTGATTTTTTTACATAAATTTGAACAGCAATATTGACATTTAACTGAAAATTAATGATTATGGGGTATTCTTATCAGATGTCAACTTTCCTTCATCTACTACTTTATGAATGTTTTTAGGGGGAGAGGAATAAAACAATAGATGTCTGGTCACAATACAAGACTTTTTGAACTACCTATTTCTAACTCTAATTAGGGAATCATTCAAGTATTACATAAGCACCACTATTTTTACCAATTTCCTGCTTATTAGCAAATGTAAAAAACTGCTTAATCTTCTTATTACAAGATTGCTATTTACCCTCACCTTTTCTTCTGTTTGCATTGATAATAAATTATTTTCCTGTATATAATCCAAGGATTATGTGTTAAAAAGTTCTGAATTTTGTTGTGCATATTATACGCTGCCACGGATAATCTGATAAAAAAAACATTCTCCATCAGAAAAGCTTACAAGAAAATTTTGAAAGAAATACTATTTATAATTCGTAAAATAAATAACAGATGGTACCACGAACCACCTGAGTTATTTAAACTATAATCAGCTTTGACCAATTACGTTCAAAAACGAATTAGATTCCTCATAAAGACATTACAGTTCCATGTCGCTAATGCCATTTCACAATTTGTCTTGATGTGAGTTGCTACATTTCGAAAACTTTTAAGTCACTCAGTAGATATAAATTAAAAGCAATAGCGAAAGCAAATAAGAAAAAATGGCAACAAACATTATGATGTGAACAAAGCACGTGCAATATGAAAGAAAAATGTATAAAATATGCAATTAGTAAATAACCCATTTCTTTCATTTAAATATTAACGAAGCAAATATATATTAATTTAGATATGTCTAACATCGTTTTAAAAGTTATTAGAAGCTAAATATCGATAAGTTTTACAAGACTCTTCTCAAAATTATCGCTTTTGATCGATCTCGTGCTATCATCTCAAGTTTATCGCACTTTGCAATGAACTGGATCTAAACTGATATTTTTCATAATAAATGCTTTTTTTCTATACAATTTATTAAATTTTTAATCCTACTGTGCATTTTTTTATTTTATGTGGCACCTATATTATCAGCAGTACATATTTTAGACTATTTTCTGAAAAGAAAAATTGCTGCGGATTATATACAGGAAAATATGGTAAAACTTTTATGTTTTATTATCAATTTATACAATACACAATTTTTAACCCATGAAATAATGCACTTATTTTCATTAGAATGCAAAGTAATTTTATACAGAAAAACAATTTCAACATGGTATTCCTTTTAGATACTTAGACCAATAATTATTATTTAGTTAGTATTATTCATTGAGGATTAATATACTAAAATAATGTATTAATCCTTAACGAATAATTCATATTTGTATAAAATAAAAAAAATCTGTTATTTCAGATAATCTGTCAAGCCATCAAGACCAATGATGCATAAAAATTTGACATATGAATATACATTTCCTTCCTATGTTGTTGCTGCCAAGACGTTTATTAGTACATTTTTGAGATATATAAAAATATTAATGCCAAGTAGGAAAGTAAAGTAATATTAGATAGTTTATGCTAAAGCAATAAATACTATTTGGGTGTTATGAATTCATAAAAAGGCAGATTTATCTTATTATAAATAGAAAATATACAACTCCTTTATAAGAATCTCATGTAAATCAGTTCATGGAACAACAAATACTCATAAAAACAAAATAGGTGTTAGATCAAAAAAGAAAATAATTGCTTATTGTAGTTAGATTTAAATCCATTTGTGTTTGTAGCTGATAGTCACTTTGAAATTTATTGAAAAAGTAGAGTGGATCTTTAAATTAGAAAAAAAACTTACTTTTACTTTTGAAAAAAATTGTATTTAATATTAATAAATCAAATAAAAGATTTGTTTTCTAAGAAATAAAAGACATATCTTGGGATTTATATGGGGTCTAAAGCTGTAGATAGAAATAAAGAGGAATTTTAACACATAATATAATGAATATGTTAAAAAATATGTTGAAACCCAAATTTTCTAACACTTGGTGTTTGGGATTCTTCTATTACTTTTTGTTTTGAATCTTACATATGTATAATCAAGATTCTCTCTCTTTATCAGCAAATATGAGTAAGTAAAAAATCTCGAATTCCTAAGATGTTCAAATATTACTTAAATTTAAACATTTTAGGAAGATTTTCAATAATAATGTAATACTTAAATGCTCTTAAGTTAGATTTATGAATTTAATCCTAATGATAATAATCAAAAACTTGCAATAACAATTATTAATACCATATTAACATCCACTTAGAAAAAGTGAATTATTTTTATCATAAAAAGGAAAATTGATAGTTTTTCAAGTTTCTTTTGGTTTGACTTGCAGGATTAATTTAAGAATTTAAAAAGAAGAAAAAACTATAAATACTGAAAAGGAAATTGTAATCGGCCTTGCAATAAATGTAGCCAACGAGTTCTTGTGTTTTTTTTTTTTTTTTAAGTCAAATTATGTAAACATTGTATAATAAGCTGTGAAAGAACCAACCAGATGTGATATTTTCTTGCTTTTAAATAACTGTTAAAATTAATAAACACTTACAAAAAAAATTTTTAACTTACAGAAGTTCAAAACTTTAAATTCTGCTTTAAAAAAAAGTACATTATTAAAACAATCATTAGTACAATACATAACAAAATAAAAAATGAATTTTTCAAAAATGGAATTAAAATGTTCAGAGAAAAATATTTAACAAATTATTCCTACTATTTAAAGTATATTAAACAGTCATCTCTTAAGAATTAGATCCAACTCTAACAATATAAATCCAATAACTGACCATGAAACAATTATCTAAAATCTATCTTTCTTTCAAAAAAATATAATTTTTAAGTAAATTTTGATTGAAATATAATTGAATGAAACAAATAATATTATGACATACAGTTGCTTGTTTCCAAAACTTCACACATTTTGAATCTAAGGATGCAATTAATTTTTCGCTTTCAATGAATTCAATATTTTTTATAGGAAGACCATACATGTGATCTTTTACTATAGATGGCTTGTTTGACCTCAAATCATACAGTAAAATCTGAAAGAAATATCAAGTAAATGTTTATTAATTTATATAAATCTAGAAAAGATGCATACATTAAGAATGCAAAAGATATCTATCAAAATTACATTTGAAATATTAATTGACTTGACTTAATTTCTTGACAATTGTGATAAGTATATTTTTTTATATGGTATCGTTTAAATATTTTATAAGAATAATTTAAATAACAACGGTAGTGAGTTTATTCATTCAACTTTATCAAAATATTAATTTCACTTAAAAATAAGAAAAAAATTAAGATTTGAAAACTGCTTAGCTTTAATAGAAATAAATAGATACATTTTTTACTCTAAAAACATCAGCAAAAAATAAATAAGTCAATACTTTGAATAATTTAATGTATATTTTGAATTTTTAATAAACAATTGATAATTAAAAAATCATTCAATTTATTTAGCAAATATAACTAGACTTCATAACATCAATATAAAAATTCTTTAATATAACAATTTTCAAAAAAAAAAAAAAAAAAAAAACTATTTTTTTTTATCCAAATATTTTAAGTAAAATTTCATAAACACATATTATTTTTTTCAAGCAGTTGCATGATCTGTTTAAGTTATAAAATATAATTATTAACTTACTACTATAAAATATATATAAATAAATAAAAAAAAGCATTTTCAGGAAAATAACAAACAGTATAGGTAGCAATGCATGTTACTGCATTGAAACCATTACTGTATTAGTGATTTCATAAAGAAAATTTTGAGAGAAAATTAATGTCATTTTTGTATCCAACAAATTAAAGGTTATCTTATACCATTTCTTATATCATCGACCATTTTAAAAAACCTGTTTTATGACATCTATAAAATCTACAATTAAAAGTGCATCAACAATGTCATATACATTTATAGCTATCAGATCACAATTTTCTCAAAACGAATTCCATTTATATACAATAGTCAATGACAAGTAGATACAAACATGAAAGTAACCTACAAACTAGCACAATAATGTTGGGTTGTTCAGAAAATTATTTCGTTTTATATGAAAATGAAAGACATAGTAAATAAACATTGTATTGAATTGTATATAGTCAATTCCAGCGCAATACTTTTTACCATCTTTCTGGTCATAGCATAATTTCATACTCATAAAATAATAGGTTTTCACAACCAAAAAACTAATTCAGGTAAGAAAAATGAAATGACTTTCTGAACAACCCATAGTAAAGGAGGCTATTAGGAGATGTTTTTATAAACATTTTCCTATACCACTAATATTATATTAAAATTATTACATTGAAGTGGTTACTAGAAATCCAATTTGGATAATTTTGGAGCAGTTAATATTTCATTTTGCAGCAATTTGGAAAAGCAACTTCATTTGCATCAATTTTTTTTTTAATTTTAATTTTAGATCAACAAAATGTCTTAACTTTTGCAGTTTCAAAGATGTAAATTTTATCAATCATTAACGTAAAGAAACAACAGAAATATAGAACTTTTTTTTAATATGATCCATTTTTTCAAAGTAATTTTAAATCATCTCATTTTAAAACATAACTATTAACACTAAAATTAAATTCTAATGAAAATTTAATCACATTTATAAACTTGGCATTCATCAAATTTTCAAAGAAGGAAGACTTATATTTTAATGAAAAAGTTATTACATTTAAAACTTTAATCTAAATGATTGGCAGGATTATTATCCAAAAAAGTTTGAGTAAGTATGCATTCTTATTAATACATAGGATTTTGAATACCATAAAATTTATGACAGATGATAACTTTAAAATGGTAGTTGAAATCTATTATGACAATATTTTATCATGGATAATTTCTCAACAAAAACTTTATTAATTTCTACATTTCAAAAGTAATTATTTTAATTTAGGTGATTGAGATAAAAAGAATGGAAAATTTCAGTAAAATAATGGCAAAAAATACATTTCTATTTTATTTAGTACAATTTTTACCTTCTAAACTGCAATAGGCATAATAACACAAAGATAAAAATTTCATATATTATTTTTTTTTTAAAAATGCAAAATTGCTTACTTGTCCTGTATATGTCCCAACTGCAAGAGTTGAGGCTTGGCTAGACCTAATAGATAATCCTGTTATTGATGGATATCCATTGACACTATAAATATAGTTTTAATTATCAACAATTAATTATACAGTAAATAATCATTCAAATAAATAATTTATAATTTCAGTCAATTTCACAAAAAGTTACTCTCATAATATATTTCACTTACAAAGAAATCCAATGATACATTTTAGACATAAACTAAACAAAATACATAAATAATTTTTGCTAGTCATTGCAATTCTTTGAGTTAAATAAAGTGAAATTTTTATACATGCTTTTGTTTTCTTCAGAACATCATTGTAGATATGAAAATAATGTTTTTCAAATTTAAAAAAAGAAATAAAACAGCTCAGTCAAAAATGTTGTTGATTTATTAAAAAAGTATTATAGTTGAAGCCTTACTTTTTGTTAACCTCTTCGCGACGGGCGAATTATATATGTGTTACCGTGAAAGTCCGAAATCTGGAGAATATCGACATTCGCTGGTGAATGTCAACATTCACGTAGTCGCTTGGTGTATGTCCGAAATATTTGCTAGATATCCTCATTTCTCACTTACACTGGCAAATGTCGACATCCACAATGCACTAATGGTGAATCTTGTATATGCGTTTCATCTCTCCGTATCCGGAGAGGAGAAATGCAGATTTGCATTTTCTTATCTCAATATTTCAGGCGTGAAAAACGTCACATGTGTGACGTAACTTATCGCCTCTCTTAGAAAGGAGGAGTGACCAATCACGGTGAGTAGAGGAAGTGTAGAGGATTTTTAACCCGCGGGACAAACCTGACAACAAACAAATTAAAAACAAATTAAATGCTGTGGTGGAAAGGGAAGCCCGGGAATGGCCTTCTGTTATCTCCTTTTCGAGCTCTTTAATCATCTTTTCAAATTCCACCAAAGCTTGTCTGTGATTGTCGACATATACCGGCGATGGTCCGAAAGTGCAAGAAATGTAATCAATTGTACGGTCTTTCACCAACGTTTTTGGTATGTGTTGACATTCACGGGTGAATGTCGACATTCTCTGATTTCGGTCTTTCACGGTAACATATGCACTTCGTACGGACGCATGTGAGGGCTGGGCGGTGGACCCGTGAACTTCTGAAGAACTAGCCTAGTAGACGGGCAGTGCAGATATGCATTTTAAGCTGGAACATTTTTTAGTATCCACTAGATGGCACTCTGTGTCCATTACATTTAAACTGAGTGTAGTTTTAGTATTCTGACCTTCAGATGTTTATATTCTGTTTTTTGTATTTTGCTTGTCAGCTGTGGCTGGGGAGGGGGGAAATTGTAAAGTAAACAAACGCAGCTCGGCTCTTCAACTTTCCACGTGATATGTGCATTCTCGCTTCTGATAGCTCTCCGAACACTTTTTTTTACGCTACTATGTGGCGTCTTTTAGGGTTTTAGCATCAGTTTTTTTAGTTTGTATTGCTTTCGGATATATTTTGCGAATTCTCTTGTTATTTGGGAAAGCCTTGACTCTAGATTATTATGGCAAGGAAGCGTTATTTATCAGAGGATGAATATGCTCGTATGGTAAAAAAAAAATAATGTTAAGATAAATAGCAAAATTACCTATAAAAATAATGCTTTGATCAATAAAAGAGTAAATTTACTATTTAATCTACTTACACAGTATTTTCAGTCTTACAAGCCATTGCACAGTTTAAAACTGATATTCTTTTATGAGCTCGAGGATCCCAAGCTTCAATTTGACCCTAAAACAAAAATATTCAATCAATTGCTGTATTTATTTTCTTTTAAAATAAAATAATTAACATATAACAAATTTATAATGGCAATAAAATATTATTGTTAATAAAAAAACTTCAAACAAACCTCCATGGTTCCAACAAAAATGATATTATATACAGGATCAATTGCAATTTTATTGATGGAACTATAAAAAAAAAGAAAATAGTTTTCAGCTATTCATTTAAAAATACTAAGTCTATTTTCAACATGGATGATTACAATAAAATTGTATTTAAATATTATTTTTTTAATTAATTTGTATTGTAAGAATTTTAACAGAGCACAATTATACTA